>JADDOH010016509.1:0-36710 GCA_016648135.1 Agrypnia vestita
AAGAGAAGATTGAAAGAACGACAACTGGGTACATCAAGAGAAGGTACAAGAAATGGTCGACTTCAAGGTTGGACAATGAATGAAATGCATCGAAGATTATCTAAAGTACACCGTCAACAGATCAGTAAGTGATGGCTGCTCTAAGAAGAAAAAAATGATGAAGATAAAAACAACACAGATGTTTATTCAATATTTCTATATTCAAGAAGCCTGCTCTACTGCAAGTTCACCACTATATAAAATCGTACATGCAGCTATGTCTAAATAAAAACATTCAAACTCAATGACGCTTTACGTTAAAATCGATCAAAACATTTCTATTAAAGACTTAAAAAAAACGATCACACTCAACTCGGCCCAACTGACTCCCTTACTTGTCGATTATTCAAATGCAGTATTCCCTAGACTTTCTTATTAAGTAATATGAGATGGAAATTAACGTAATTAATCCCTTAATTTTTGAAGGAGGCTGAACATGATTTAAGATGAGTAGTGAAGGCAGAGTCAAGAGGGTGTAAACCCAAGTAGGAGAGTGGATCCATGCGCCGAGTGGTCTCGGGGGGTGAAGTGGGGGTGGGGGCGGAGGGTGGCTGGGCGGAGGCTGTAGAGTAGTGCACTTCCGCTTGATAGTAACCCGGTTTATTGCGGTCATCTCCCACTGAGGGCTGAAGGGCAACTCGCTCATTAATAAGATACGGCTCGGGCTTAACATTCTCCAATTTCAGGGAGTTTTATGTATCCTAACATGTATTTACTTATTTATACCTATATTATTATATACAATAAGTTAAATCAGGTTTAATCTCTTCTAACCGACATCAGCGTCTTTATTCATCCGACGTCTGTACCCATCAATCTCATGCTTGGATGAATGGATCCAGAGTTCAAGTTTCTTATAACCTTAGCAGTTCATCTTAATACAATCGACTACATAACTGTCCCAATCGTGAGATCTCCCTAAAGTTTAAATTGGTGAAAGTTTTGTACTCATATATCTGTTTTTATTTTAGAATGTTTTTAGGTTTTCATGGCCACTCAGAATCTTCTTGTTTGTGTTTTGTGAGGTATTGAAAACCAAAAAGAAAAGACATATGGGGGAAAATAAAATAATTTATTACATTTTGGTCTCTTCATACCTATATTGTCTGAATTTTTTTTCAATTTCACGTGGATTTCTTTTATTTTGTGTTGGCCTAATAAACAAATAAATGTATTTACTTTTTACAAAATTTTAAAATATTTAGTTTCGTGACGCATCTTGTCTTCTTTAACATATTTTGTAAATATGTTTCTAGATTTTCTCAGCCGTTCACAATCTTATTCTGATTAAAATTTTCTGGGATATTTTGCCGTATTTCTACGACCTTTATGGCAGACATTTTGGATCCCATTGCAGGGTCCATCGTTAAGGCCGATGTGTTGTTGTGAGTACTGATGTTGTGGTTAACCATTGATTTGTAATACCGTGTCGAAAGCAGGGTGAAAATTTTTATTCCTATTTTTATTTCTTCGTAAAGCCAAAGGTTTTGTTTTCTGATAGTACAATCGGATTCAGAGTTCTGTTGTAGACCAAAGAAAATTATGTAAGTTGAAGTATGCGATGTTTTTAGTTTTTTTGTTTTTGGATATGTCGGTTTTCAAATATTCGAATGTTGCTTGGTAAATTAAACATAGACGTGGTCAGATATTCGATTTAT
The DNA here is from genome assembly GCA_016648135.1 of Agrypnia vestita. NCBI lineage: Eukaryota > Metazoa > Arthropoda > Insecta > Trichoptera > Phryganeidae > Agrypnia > Agrypnia vestita. The sequence continues at coordinate 1,698 of JADDOH010016509.1, forward strand.
TTAACGCCTAACCTCAGGTTAATTTGGCTTGCCGATTCTTCCAGAGTGAGGAAAAATGTTTAAAGTAGGTTTTTCTTTTCGAAGAACTACTAAGTCATCTTAGTACTACGTAGTAAAGTTTAATTTTTGAATAATCAATCGAGCGAATATTCAAAAATCAAACTTGAATACTACCTGAGAGCGTCGATATGAACCACGAGCACATAGTACATACATGTACTATTTAAGAAATCGTTTATTAAAATCTCAGCAAAAATTAATTCTGTATGTCGTTTGGTTTTTCAAAAATTTTATCTTTAAATAACTCACAAAAAAGAATAGTGGCTTCTTTATTCCTGCACTGACCCATGATAGATGCTACTCGTGGGACAGAGAGAGGACTAATCCATAACATCCCCTTTATCTGGCCATCCTAGTGGGTTGGCGAGTGGCCACCACATCGCGGGGATGTGACGAGAATCTGTAAGAGAACCATCAATTTTTCAGGTTCCCTGGTCCGGTAGTTCTCGGTCGGTAAGTTCTATACCAAAAAATTTAAAAAATGTACCTGAAGTATATTGTCTAGATGGAATAAGGGTGCGTGTTCCTCCAAACCACCAGAATAAATGTCTATGCCACATTTCAGTGTTAAGTTAACTCAATACTTATGATGGATGAAATTACAATATTACTCACGTGTAATTTTTTTTTTTGCCATTTTATTTGAACCTCTTGTAAAACTGTATTTAGAGTTTAAACGCAAGGATTTGATTACAGTACATGTACATTTCCTTAATTAATTGTCGTTAAATTATAATATAATATAAAACTAAAATTTTTAAAACTTTTATTATTTACTAGCTGTGCCCGCGCGGCTTCGCACGCGTAGATTTTCAGTACACTGTTTGGATCGTCATAGAACTTTCGCAAACCTTCTAGAACACGCTCCTTCCAAAACTTTCAAGAAATTTATTGAGTGTACAGGAACCTTCTAGACACACCGACACATTCCGCCACTCAGTTTAGAACTTTATAAAACTTTATGGAATTTTCTAGAACCTTCTCCTTCTAGAACTTTCTAGAGCGGGTTTTCACGGAACCTTCTAGATTCACCGACACAGTCGTCGCGCCTATTATAAAACAATCTGAATCATTTGCGGCCCTCCCACAACAAAACAATGTGCTAGAAAGCACATTTTCGTTACCCACTCACCCCCACCAAACTCGCACATTTTAAATGGGACACTAAAGGCTATCCACCACTACAACCACCAGGGGGTGGTAGTATCTGGTTGTGAAGAGAAGCTTGGCGGAATGGAACACAGGTTGACTCTTATCTATATTATATATATAATATTAAATATATATATCTCCTATATATATATTGATTTTAAATATTCACTTCACAACTCACTATTTTTTTGATCCGTTACATTTTGTATTCTATCCAGTAGTTTGTTGAATAGTTTTAGTATAACGCACTGTTTGGTTCTGTCTCCGTAATAATTTCTCATTTGTTATTTGTCTTGTCGTATATTCATGTTGTACTAGTGTTTTAAATCTCTCATTCTAGTATTCTTCCAGTGTCAGTTTAAAATAAAATTGTTTTTAATTGGTAAGATTTTACACATTTTCAATAGGTTTTCCTGTTGGTCCTTATATTCTTCTTTTTAAACAATTTTTATTAATCAATTAGAAAAGACATACAGAAAAAATCAAATTAACGAAAACATATTTTAACTGTCACCGGGACACGAACCACGGTGACAGTTAAAATATTTTTTCATTAATTTGATTTTTTTCTGTATGTCTTTTTTAATTGATTAATAAAAATTGTTTAATAATTCACATATAATTAATATTCTTCTTTTTGTTTTTTACTTACTATAGTTTTAATTATTCTTAGATGCGGTTGTTTTACTTTATCTAAATGGCGTACTTTTGAAATAGCCCTAGAATTCTTCATCAGCACCAATCTCGAATCCACCGACCTTCTTGTGATTCTTGGCTTCGTAAGTAAAATTTATTATTTAATACCATGAATAAATATAATGAAGGTGACTGTACACGCCAGATAGTCTAATGGTCTCTTGAAGATTACCGGACTTCTGGCTTTCCTTTAAACACCCTCCAAATCCCCTCGTAATTAAGATGAAATTGCATAATTGGAGAAGCCACTTTAAAGCAGTAAATAAGATGCATGTTGTATGAAACGCAGGGGATGAGCAACGGTAATATAAATATATTTATTTATTTCAACGGTTTTATATCTTTTATTAAAAAATACATAATAATTAAAATTCAAACAAACGTACATATGATATATTACCGTAAAAGTAATTTTAAGAGTGGTAATTAGTTAAAATTTTGGTGAGATAATTTTCAGTCATATAAAAAAATAATAGGGTAATTTCACATTTATTTAATAGAATAATCTTAACTTTGGCTTAGAAAATACTTTTATGAAAAAGATTTTTTTTAATATGTATAATAAAATTAAAAAACGATTTTGAAAGTCATGATTTTAAACTCCGTTAGGGAACAATTTTTATGTCAATCTGACGTTAAACACGTAACAGCACATTCGTGTATTTAGATGTTAATTCGTTTTTTTTGAAAAGCAAGCCGGATTTTTTATAGAGTGCGTCCATAATGTCAGGGAAAAAGTTTTGTAGATACTGTATGGTAGCCAAATGTAGAAATTCATTCCTGTAAACTGAAAGATGAATCCAACATTAAGGCATCAATTTTCGGTAAGTTATCGGATTTTCCTTGTGAAAATTCATCCTCCATTGGTTTTAATGTGTTCTTAGATAGTTATTTTATTAAAATATGTCACAAACACGGTAAAATTTGTGTAAAAACCATGCAAACACGAGTAAAAACAAAAAGAAGACGGACAGTGACCATAGAAAATAAACAAATTTCAATGACAAACACCGTAGATCACGTATAGTTTTTCGTCTTTTTTAAGATTTTCATTATAAAAATTATGAATGAAAACATTATCCCACACCATCCAGAATTACAAAATATAATTTGTTTTTATAAATCTATTTAATATATTTCCACAGATATCTGTAAAATGTGCAATTACCCTATTTTCACTGATATAATAAATAATTTCTCACTCCTTAGTAAATTAATGCTGTATTAAAAATATATAGCACAAAATAAATAATGTTATTAAGTTCATTTGTTTTGACAGAGTGTTAGTTAACTTAGTAAAAACGACTACCAGATTTAAGGTCTACCGGTTTCGAGACGTACCCATCTCTTCGTCAGGACCAACACTACACTTCTATGTCCACAACACTATACACCACATCTATAAATAAAATTCTTGTCCATTTATTATTATTGTTATCTTTTATAGGTGGATATAAACATTGTTTTATACGTTTTTGTTTTAATTTTCGATTAAATAAGGTTTCCATTAATTTTACAGTATATCCATTATTTATTGCAATTTGTATTATTGTATTAAGTTCTTTTAATTAGTTTTGCACTAAAAATGGAAAACTCCGGCTTTGAAATGATTTAAGCCCGCTAAATTTTAATTATCTATTACCAACACCGTTTTGCAATCCGCGACAACAGAATACACTTGTGTCCGTTACTTCAATTTGATATTGACAAAATAATCGCTTTTATTTGTCATGAGCAATCTCAGTGTATTTGCTGATAAATACAAATCGGGAAATGATTCCAGTGGAGAGAATGGAGTAATTCTATACAAAAGCGGAAAAACGACATAATAATAATATCTTCTTCAAACACAGCAAAATTATTTTGTGGTGGCATTATAATTATTATTTATAGAAATAAACTTTGTTTACACCACTTTTTTAATAGTAATAATAATCTGTATTATCAAAAACCTAACCAAACCTAGCCTCACAATATGTTTGTTCGATCTTTTTAAGTAGGGCCAGATGTCATTGAACACATCCACCTTCTCCCACACTTTTACATAGTGCACGTTCTACTAAAATCTTGTACATCGTTATAATCGTAGAACAACGACGTCTGTGATTTTTTTCAAGTTTGCAGGAGAGCAGTTTGAAGTTTTATGTACATAAAGACACTTTATGTCGTAGCTCGATAACTACAAAGGATTTGCCTTTGAAACTTGGGTTAGTTATTTAAAGTGGATATCTTTAAAACCTCAAATATTGTCAGCGCAGTACAATGACGTTTTTACACATGCTGCATTGTTCTACCATCTCATATCAGAACCGTCGTATTACCGACTTCGTATAACGACGGTTAAAATAATGAGAAAAATACACTTTTTATATACCATTAAATGGCTTCTTTTTTTCACTTTTTAACGATCCAAAAAAGGCAATATGGAATTTTTTGCACATCCGTCATTATTCTACGATCACGACGATATGTCACATTACACAATACTGTTCGACGTCGTCATATGATTGTCTGTGGGTATCTTTGTGTGTGTGTATATAAATTCTTCAGATAAGGAACAAAGTGAACCAGAAGAACAAAATGAGACGTAACGCCCTTCTGATAAGGGAGGAACCAGTTCATCTACCTGGATTTGGAGGAAAACAAGATGAGAGCGTGCTTCCCCTCATTGCCCACTGACCTCTGGATAAACTTGTACCAAATCCATTTCCCAGTAACTTATCCATTCTACAATCTGTGTTTAAACAATGTTGTGATTAATTTGGACATGTAAACAATTCAAATTAATTGTTGTAAATAAGCTGATTCAAAATTTAATAGTACTTTCCTACCTAAGTCAAAGTCAGATATAAAGTAACTTATTTTAACTCCAAACTATCTAAAGAAATAATAATTTTCAAATTCTGACATTTATTTTCTTATTCTAGCTTAATTAAAATTTATCAATCATATTTTTGTACGCAAGTCGCAATTTAATATTAATAATAATAATAATAATGTGTATATTCCAGCGTAATCAGGTTATTAGTGCAAGACCTGGTCCGCTATATAGATTGCAAATTACATATATTTTTGTTATATTGAAAAACATGGAGAGAAAATATAAAAACTAGAAAAAGGAAGAAAAAGAAAAAAAAAGAACAGCTATTAAATACTTAAAATAAAATATACCATAAAAATTCGATAGTGAATACACATACACATATATACCAATTTCAAAGTTCTTAAATCAATAATCAATATCAATAAAAATTCTAAAATAATTGTAATAGTATGGAGTGCTCCATGTCTTGCTACACTACCACTCGTTAATTTATTAGAAAAAAAACTGATTGTCCAGATATCGATATATTATCAAATAAAGTAAAAAAAAAATTGCTAGAGGGGTACAGAATTATTTTATTACACATACGCGTCCAGACGGCGAGAATGTAGTGCCTCCATATATTTTAATTATGAAAATAAAATACTAGGTCAATCTCAAACTTATACTTCGCATTATTCTCGTGAAATACACTTCTTATCTAATCAATTTGGTGTTTATCTCCTCAACATTCACTCGGATGGCCCAGAGTTATATAAAAATGGCGTCTGGCCAAACGGCGAGCAATATCTTCGCAGATAATATCGGGGAGGAGAACGCGGGGAAGAGGAAGAAAGGAGAACGGGATGATGTAGACAAGCAATAATGGGATAATAATAATAATAATAAAGCTGACGGGGCGGGAGGGGGTGTAGGCCGGGGGAGAGGGTAGTTCTTGGTCGTAGTGGCCAAGCTGGACCATATATTCCGGTGAATTAAGCGAGCACCGCCTGTATTACCACATGACAGGTTGTCAGGGTCGGCGTAAGATATATGTTTAAATTAAATAATTAAACACATCCATAATTTTTCGTTGGCCTTATTTTACTTTCCCTAGCAAGCAAGTGAATTGATTTCACTTGTGGTTAAAACTGTATTGTAATATTTTTGTCAATAAATTTTTACTAAAAATACGAAATTGTGTAAAAAACCTGTAACTTTTATGAAAAACGATAAAAATAGTTAGTCTGAAAGAAACTGTAATAAGAACTGAAATAAAATATATATATTTTAATTGGGTATATGATAATTATAACGTAAATAACAAAGAACTAACGAATATAGTTGTCTTCTTAAAAAAAATGAAAAATTCCGCGCCCGGTAATTTAAATCATGGAATGGTGAGGGTAAAATTAAATAAGGTCACTCAGGTGCAAAAAAATGGCACAGACAATATATAAACAAGTGTTAAAGATGACTGAAAACATAAGCGAAAACCTGCCGAGATCAATTCAAGCAAAAACTGGAGGAAAACTCTGTTAGAAGCTTCGACAATCTACGAACGTGTATGAGAAGATATATGAAAATGAACGAAGTTGGAGTTGTAAGCTAGAAAATAATAATATGGCGTCCTACCCTCTAAAAACTTGATGGTAAGTTTTTTAGTTGAAAAACTTAATAATGATGCTCGATTTTTCCACGTTGATGACAAATTTACCATTCTTTATTGAATAATCGACATATTTTTGGGCCAATGATCCCTTCATCATTAAGTAGACATTAAACTTAAAAAAAACTTGGTTTCCTTATTTTTTTAAAAATAACAACATATTTGTTTGAATACGCGTAACACCAAAAATAAAATATTTTGCATTCAAAATTAACAATTATTATAGTCAGTCTCGTAAAAATGTAAAAATAAAAATCTCGTAAATAAAAAAAATAAAAAAATATGAAAACCAATGTACGATTGTCAGAAGACAATAATAAAAAATCAGACAATAAGAACAGCCTTGAAATATTAATAAATAGAATGTCGTTAATATTGATTGTAGGTTGTGTGCCGACCGTCCGCCAGCTCTGAAAGTGGGCCGTGTTTCCGAATGAGTTGACCCGTTATATTATGTTTACCGGGAGGCTTCGCTGGAGGGGTGAAAACCTCCCCCTGCAGGGGCGGACGGGGATTATCCCGAGAGCAAGGCGGATCCATCTTCATTTTTCAGGGAGAAGAGCGACGTATATTTTTTAGGACAGATTAAAACTACATTTTTTCCGAAGTACTTGAAATTGTATACTAAAATAATATTAAATTCACATACAAGTAGATATAAAAAAAGGCTTCGATTATTTTAAAAATGAGTAAAATAATATATATATTTATTTAATTTACATATACAATTTTAGACCATTAGTAAACAGTGATAATGAAATATTTTTCAGTTGTAATAATGTTAAAAGAAGAGTATAGAATATTTCTCGTTTAATAAATCTTAGTCAAATAATTAGAAATGTAAATAGATATATTATATGAGCGTGGTAATGAATATGCGTATCTGTCTGATATATTTTCAGATAATTCACATTATTACAAATGTTCATTGATTGATTTTTTTTCCTACAATCATACAGACTTTTTCCTACTCTTAATTTTAAGTCAATACATCAAATATTATTGGAATACTAAGAATAAAAAAAAAATCACTACCTATAACCCGTCAATAATGACGGGAATTTAATTTTTGAATTTAAACGTTGCATTAAGTAGTTATTAATTAGTCAAAACAAAAAAGTGTATTGGTTATGTTAACTATTTGAAATCATACTAATTTTGAAAACGAAATACCTACCTAAAAGTTTCATTTTATTTAATAATGAAAACGGAATGAGTTCAACTATTGGATTCTGGATTCTAGTCATGGTTACGGATGGACATTCGAAATTATTATTGGGGATTTTAAAGCAATGAAACAACACTTAAACTTTAAACGCGTTTTTCAGATCGATGACAAAAATATTTATTTATCTTAATTATTTAATTCCATACATAATATTGTGTGGGCTAATATATGATTTCACTTAGAAATATTGCATTCCATCTAATCATTTAATAGTTTTTATAATAAAATTTTTGCACTCCAGTTTAAACCTCCTTATATTCTCCATGTTTTGAATTTTCTTTTTTCTAATTTTACGAGAATTTTCTACCTTTTAAAAAGTAGAAGACGTTTTTTTTGTTTTTTTAATTCAACAACCGATCCTTTTTTTAAGAGTGAATACTTTTTTTTTAAATATTTGCATTTTTTTAGGGAATCGTTATTTTTCGAAATCCTTCGATCAAGTTATATAATATATGTTATAATAACCCATTCACTTTTTTTATTTCACAACATCCAAATCCGAATAGGATTGGCAGACTATTTCTCATCCATTTAGTAATATTTTGTAAAAAAAGTTATATACAGATTTTTGAAATACTAAATTAAATTACTTTAAATTTACTAAATATGATTAGTAAATAATTTATGGTTGACACCATTTTTTCAACCCCTGACTTGGTATAGAGCTATGCTAGCTAGGCTATAGAACTTAAAGCTAATTATAGAGGTACCTACACTTTATTTTATATTTTAATAAGATTGAATTTTACAAATAGATTTGTTATTTCTTTGAATTTTTGTCCAAATGACAAGTCGGCCAGATAATTATTGACAAATTGTAAAAGACAAAAAATATTAGTTTTTTAATGTAGTGAGTCTCTTTCCAGGACACTAGCGAAGCAAGTAAGTCCTGTCTTCGCAGGCTTTTAGTCTAGTTAGAAAATAGAAAGAATATTGATGCGACACGTATTACGTGTTCGCTTATCTATTTATTTTTAATAAATGGATAAAAATATTAAAAAATAAATGACTACGTTGAGTTTAGACCTCATGACGAAAATCCCAAGGATTTGTAGCCAAAGGTTTAATGTAATGCTTGTGATAAGAAGTATATTTCGGGTGAGAAATAATTCATTTCCAACCAAGAGGTGAAAAAAAATTGACTGTCGAATAATTTTGTCGCCAGTTCACCTCTTTGGACGCGGTGGGGGCGCACGAGTGTGGGCGGAAGGCTAGCGGAGAGGAAGGCTTTTTACTGTGACGGAGGGATGATGACGCGCCGTTACTCCCCGTGATGGAGTAGTACTAACGACGAATCGCCGCTAGTTTGCCGTTACGGATTCGTTGTTCTTTTTTACCAGCAAAAGTTTATTGGTTCGGAAGGCTTCTACATGTTTTATTTACGTTAGACTGGTCTATATTAAGTACAAGTTATGAAGTAATATCACGGCTTATTGACGTCTGGAAAAACAGGCTCTTTTAGAAATCACCTTAGTCCACAGACCTCAAATTTTCGCAAGTAGAAAAACTTTATATTTATTGTAATGTACTTTCTTCTTCGACGTCTTCAACGACGAAATACAGTCTTCTAAAGTATTAAGTTACTTTTTTTATAAATTGATAATATTTTCTAATACTAATGTGTTGATCTCATGTACAATAAAATACTATTTTATTGTGTTATTTTTCAAAAGAAGACATAAACATGAAATGTTGATAACAAAAATATTAAAAACAGATGTGTAGCAATCTTCAATATATTGTGTCTGAGGGGTAAAACCACCCCGGACCCTCAAATGTAGGGAGATATTGGTTGATTTTTTACAAGGAAGTGTTTATTTTTTATTATTGGTACTTATTAAACAATTATTACATTGAAAAATTTTCCAAAAACAATTTCGCTTTTAATTCGCGATGATTTTTAAGATTTATCGCACGGATTTACAGATCGCATCTATTCGATCGCTTCTATGCATTCTTTTAGCCAGTTGCGAAATAAGACTGCCTCTGCTACACGATTTTAAGGAAATGTTTTCTCTCGATTCTTCTGGTATATTTCCGCATGTTCTACAGAATTCTGGATATTTACAATTTATTCTTAAACGTTCAGAGGGTGAAGAAATCTTCGATTATATACCTACAATGCCTTCTATTTCAAGAATCTCGTGGCAATATGTACTTCAATATCTCTTTCTAACACCAGAAAATCTTTCTTTCCAAAGACGACAATCTCAGCTGGAAAGGAGTATTATAATCTAAATCTAAATATGTAAAAAAATAACTAATTTATTTTATTTATATTTTTTAACAAAACAGACTGTCCAAAGGTTATTTGACTCTAAAAAATGTTTCAAAATGGACATTAGATGTAAATAATTTATGAAAATTTTAAATAAATTTAATACTTCTTTAATTGAATCCCATTCCCTTCTTCTTTTCACCCTTCACATATTCACTTTCGTCACATATTTTTTATCATTTTTTCTTAGCTTTATTTTTACCAGCTTCGAGGAAACATATTTTTTCGATATCATACAATTCTTTTATTACATTGTACTGTATATTTTTCAAAAAAAAGATTTTATTACACTACATACATTTTATGATAATAAATAATTTCTTAGTGTTAATATAATTTTAATAATTTTCAGAACAAAATAAAGCCTGTTTCAAATCAATAAATAAAATACAATATTTTTTAAATATATATTTATAAAATTTTTCAGAGTTAAAATTTTTTTCATACTGCCGCCAAATTTAAAATCCTCAAGAATTTTTCTCCTACATCGTAAAACAGATCGACAAAAATCAAAACCATAAGACTACAATTACCTCATATTGGGGAGTAGGGATTGCGAGGGATTTTAGCTTGAAAGGGTTGACATTTACTCGGTAGCAGCATAAACCTTTTTACGAAGGCTGTTTCTTGAAAATATTGAAAGTGTTTTCAAATAAATAACAAAAAAAGAACGGATAACGTTCTTGAATGTTTCTTTAAAAAAAAATTCCAACGATGTGAATGAAGGAAAAAAATTATTTCTGACGCAATGTAATCGATTAAGTTAAAATGGCTGTAAAACTATATGGATATCTGTAAAAATTATTATTATTTCTACAATGAATATTATTTAACTCCTTCTGCCTTTTTGACTTCTCACCAGGTTTCGATTATCCACCAAAAAGCTTTGGGGTGATGTCGTCCCATTTCTGTGTCGGTATTTCCTTCGATAATATGCTTGGTCCATCTGTTATCAACAATTCTCATAACGAGTATAACTCATTGCCATATAAAATAGGCATTATTATTTACAATACCTTAAGGGGAGTAAGGTATTTAATTATTATTTTTTATAATGAATATATAGTACAACATTGTGTCAAAATTTCAAGTCAATCGGAGAAAAATTGACGAAGTTATGAACATTTGAGTGACGCTCAGACTGATTATCTATACCTGCTCGGGCATCTGATGGACGCTCTTACCTGATGATTACCGGATGCGCTATTGTATTGGAAGAGTTTTAAGACAAAACCATGCTCTAGATAATTTTGATGAAAGCTATATGCTGTGTGGATCTGGCATCAATGACTAAGTGTAAGTATAATTATATATATTCAAGAACAAATTCATATTTGTGAAGTTGTAATTTTTCAGAACAAAGTTCTGTGAAATTTTTTTAAATCAAATTAATTAATCAATTAGAAAGACATAAAGAAAAATCTAATTCACGAAAAAATATTAGGTTACTACTGGGATAAAAATAAAAACTACATATAAGGTCGAAATATTCACGGAAACATAAAGGGTTGCTATAGCTTAGTGGTCAGAGCACCGGCCCAGGAAAGGAGGTGACCTGGGTTCGAATCCCAGTAGTAACCTAATATTTTTTCGTGAATTAGATTTTTCTGTATGTCTTTCGAATTGATTAATTAATTTGATTTAAGTAAAATAATTGTCGAGTTTTATTTTGAATTTGATAGTGTGCAAAACTTTAAAGCGTTTTTCTTGACATTTTTGAAGTCCGTGTACGCCATAACTCAAAATCTACAGGACCGATCGTTTTGAAACTTTGGACAGTACTTCTTCACATAATTCAACAGACAATACCGTGAGCTTTTTTTAAAAAATATAATTATTAATTTTACAGTAAAAAAATTTTTTAGAGAAAATCGGTGTTTTGGTTTCCAAGTGCTACATTGAAACATTGAAAAATCATAAGAAAAAATGTTTACGGCGTTACCTTGAAAAATATCTCCTTCAACAAGTGCATTTGGTTTTTTTGTTTCAGATGATTCTGTTGCGAGTTATGATGTACACCGCAAAACAACTTTTTTTAGAGGCGCCTCCGGAGATCCACAGCCACTCGCCTAAGTATAAATATTTTGCAATGAAAATTTTAAAAATAATGTTTTATTATATAAAAATTAAGAACACCAACTAGCACTACGTGTATTGCCAAAAAAATTCTTGAAAACTTTCCTTTTTTTCACTGTATTTACCTTACCCCCCCTTAAGCATTGTATTGATGCCTAATCTGCTTATTGAAGTCATTGCTCTACGGGAAAACCTGAAATAATGTTTGAATTGCCTATTTAGTTTCATTGTTTCGGTTTACTACGTAAACAAACACCTATGAATGAACTGTAAAAAATATTTTAGTAAACGTTCCGTTCACATTACAGAGATTTTTCTGAATTAATTTCATAACAATAATCAATGGTTTTATGTTGAATGCCTTGTTATTCTAGTGATTAAGACACTCATTTAGTACATCAAGATATATAACAATGTCTCACAAAGACGAAGATATTTATATAAGAGAGAGTAGGTATGGAGTTTTTGGGTATTTAGAAGGCTAACGACCTGTCATTGGCTGGGTTAAGTGATCACTTTACACAATGTGACTGATTCCATCCATGATGGACTACCATATCTATCAAATTTGGAAAGTTGTCCTTATAGTATTTACTTATCTTTATATAGTCACGCCGAAATGGGGAATGGGGCTATAATAGACCGTTCTAGGGCTATGAATTACCCCCACCATAACCGTAGCCACGCCCCTGTTCAAAAATTTATTTGTTTGCTAGAATAAGTAATGGATAGTAAGATGCGTCCATCCTAACGAAGATACAGTGGTATTGAAACCGATAGACGTAGAGTTACTCTAAGTGGTTAATACAAAGTTATTTAATTAATTAATATTTATGTCCAACCACAAAGTTAACGCTAAATATTTGGGTTATCTTTGTTATTAACTATTGTTTAATAATTTTTAAACTAATTAGTTGTGTATTGAATGTCACCATTCGTCGAAGGTATTGTCGTATATGTCGAATAGGGAGTATTGATGAAAACATATTTATAACATCGAAAAAATGTGTTCGGTTCGCTTTACAATTTCTAGCCATTATGCTTCAAGTTCTTTCTCGCCTGTAATAATCATTATTTTTATTTTTCATTTCAACCACAAAAGACACCTCATTAGTGGAACGTTATACGACCCATAACACCCCCACAAGAGCCTTTTCAGTGCAACCCCTTTTAAATAACTAATGAGCAAGTACCCTCCCCCTCCGCGCCCATCCGTGATGATTCCCCCTCAAACAGGCTGCGGCGGTGTGACGTCACAGTGTTGAGGACGCACCACCTGAGCGCAGGTAACACTGCAACCATTCTGCGGCGTCAGTTACTTTACCTGCATGCTGGCGTTTGCGCTTTTTTATTTGGTGGCATTTTATTAACATCTACGGTACTGACGAATTTTTTGTCTATGAAAACACAGAATTACGAAATTATGATGCTTTCGCAGTCTAAAAAGAGTGAATAATAAAAGGAGTCTTAAAATAAATATAGATTTTTATTTTAAGTTATTTTAATTAAAGAGACGCATACAGAGATGTTGATAATACAAACATTTGAAGACCCCATGGCAAGAAGTTGTTAACTAACATTTTTGTCAAAAATGAGTTAATAAGCCGTCTAAACTAAATATTGTACGCTCTTTCCATTGGAAATAAATTCAGAACATAAAAATAATTAGAACATGTTCAAATCATAGGGATGAACATGTTAACTACACTTTTACATAAAAATCAAATCAGTTACTAATGGGAAGAACGTGTTATCTTCAATAATAATATGTTCATGCCATTATTCTGAAATTATCATGCTTTTTAATTTGATTGGAATATTTATGGTTAATGTAAATTTTACCCGGGCAGTACTGTCATAGTTTTTATTTGAAGACAATTATAATATGTACCTATACATTATTTTTCAATAATTTAAAATGGTACATACTATGTTTTGTATTATTAATTAACATGCCAAGTATTTCGTAATTTTGGATAATGGATAGTAAAAACGGATAGCATTTGAAGGGTTGTTAGATGTTCGTGTTTTACCAAATTTAAAAAGGTGTTATACTATTGTTATAAAAATGAGTTCCAGAGGCGAAAAAATGGTTGTTAACTACGTTTTTTAGGGAAAATTAGTATTTTTTTTATTTTTGTGAATAAATGCATTATTTACTTTGTAAATACTTTTTGGATATTTTAGCGACATAAATCAATAAAAATTAATCTTGAACTAGCAATAAAACATATTTTTCAAAGGCGAAATGCAAATGTCTAATTATCTCAAAATGACAACTCTTGTTAACAACTTCTTGCCTTGGGGTCTTCATTTAATACAAGCAAATAGAAATCTGCAGCATGCACTAATTGAAAAAAAACCCACTCAAATATACAGTAAAAGAGGCGAAGAGAAAATAATGTCAAACAGCAGGTATACACAAAAACAAGTTGCGGTCTTTTTTCTAAAAATTATTGAAATAACTCCTAAACATATCTATCCTATCCAAGTCCCGACGACAAAACTGGTTATATAAACTACAAATCCTAGCGATTGGATTGTTTTGACAGGTGATCGATAAAAATAGAATGATACCTATTGTGCGATCGCTTCTATTCTCAGATATTTTACAATTCAATTACAATTTCTAGGACAATGCAGATGAGACATGTTCATTTCTGTACATGTAAAATTTAAATGAGAAATGTCAAAAAATCTGTCAAATGCCATGACGTCAAAAATGACGAAGTGTACAATGTTTACAAAATGTTTACAATGTTTACAAATTACAAAATAGTACAAGATATGATTGTTAACATGCAAATAGATTGTTTAGATGTAAAAGCAAATAAGTTAAATGCAGAATATGAATTAATACAGACCCTTAATTACGTATGCCCAGAAAATCATTTGAAAAATTGAAAGATTAGGAAGAATTATTCCTAATACAATAAACTGCTTAAGATTTAAAGATAGAGATTCGAAGATGTAGATAAGAAGATCAATGTAACCCCATTAATTAATAAAAATTGATCTTAAATTTTCTCTTTTCCCCATAAACTTGATACCACACCTGACATTGACATTTGGCAAGGACGACCAATTGCTTATCAAGCACCATAAATTCAACGCACATACAAGTTCACGTCGACATAATTATCGAATTGTCTTAATACATTTGAATACAAAGGCCATACAAGAAATAAATATAGGTACTAGTTTACTTCTCTGACGAAAGAGCGAGTCCTTCAAAATCATTCGGCATCACAGGACAAAATTATTTTTAAAAATATCACAAAAATACTGACTTAAAATTAAAATATTTATCTTAAAGGATAAGAGCGATAATAAAATTGAAAAGATAAGCTAGTAAGGGAAATAATTTCAAGATACTGCGATGAACGACATTTATACAATTTGTAAAAATAAAACCTGTCGAACATCTTGCGGGTTCGGGAGGGTAAAGTATAAAAGGTCCCGTGGCTCTAAAACCACCTCTTAAATTTAACGAAGCAAGATTACACAAAATTACTTAGGGGTCGGTAAATAGTTTTGTGTAAACTTAGTGGGATAACGCGGGGGTAGTTTTGGAATCGTCTAACCTAAATCTGACACTGGTACGTGAAGCGTCCCTTAACAGATCTAGGCTATTTTAAAGAGATTACCTTACGTAGCACGTTAGTTATTGAATAACTAAATTATTTCCATTTTACATGCCAGAAAAATTCTTGAAACGGAATCAGAAAGATTCCTGACTTAAGTTACGGTCTTAGATCAAATTTCGTGTGGAAAGATTTGATCAATAAAAAGTAACGTAAATTTTTATATTTATTTATTTACTAGCCCGGCGTTATACGGGTTAAGGATGAAGTTGAAAATAAATTTGTGGGGAAAACAAATATTCCATTATTTTTCAAATCCTCTAATTAAAACAATGTTTCCATTTAATCAAGACTGGAATGGAAAGGATGTTTAGGGAAGAAATATGGCGTATTTTTTCGGTCGGGAATATGTATGGACAATTTGGGTGCAACCGGTGAAGCGGTGTAGATTTGTGCAGAAATTACATCTGAGTGAGGGGATAGGTTAGAGGGGGAAGGGAAAATGTTGCCTTTATTACCTGACAGGTCTTAAAGAAAAAAATTTCAAATTTTGGGTCCGATCGGTCGAACGAAACAAATTTGCAATAGAAAATATTAGGGGGTCGGGAAAGAGTAAAGTGAGAGGGGAGAAATGTCGCGTTTGTTATCCGCTGAGTCCTAAGGAATAAGTTTGCAAATTTTGAGTCCTATCAGGGGGAGGAGAAGGGTTAAAAGAATATGGGGAAATGTCAACTATGTTACCCGCTGGGTCCTAAAGCATTAGTATGCAAAATTTGTATCAAATCGGACAAACGTTGTAGATTTGTATAGAAAACAGACAGACAGTCAGATATTGAATTTTATAAGTATTTATTTGAGTGAAAATTAACAGCAGATCTATGTATTAATAAATACAAAATAATGTATATTAAATTATGCCAATTACAAAATTTTCCACTGAATATTGTCATTTATTAAAACGAGTGTGACGTAGTAAAATAATTTTTTTAAAACTATTTTAATAGCGGGTTGGGGAGGGTGGAGGGGAATGTGGGACGCGAGTAGAAAGGAAGATAAATTGTATGAATTAGTATGGGTGTGGTTGTGTAAATATTGTTTTTTTACGTCCCTTATCGTTGAGTTAAAAAAGTCAATGTGGTGATAGTTTGTGTTAAATGAATTTTTATATTTGTCGGGATGTCTCTAAAAGTAAAAAGATTGCATTTGTGTCGCAGTACATTTGACATTTCAACAACAGAGTTGATGCGTGAAGGTATACTTTAACCTTTATTAACACTAAACTGAGCAAAAGAGATTTCTCTGGACAATGGAAATATTTCAGTGTTCTCTGCAACTGCTACGAATGTTACGTAAATCATATGACGAGAATAAGTTTTTTTAATTTTTTTATTTCTATTAATTTTAAGTATAAAATTATGTTTGGACCGTGCCTGTCTTACTAGAAATATCTGTGTTGAGGCAGGCATAGTTTACAATATCGTGTAGGTTCAAAACGTAGTAAATAGATAATAAAATGTTTAAAGTAACATAATAGAAAATATATCATATATAAGAGGTTATATTGTGTTAGTGTGTTTGTGTTAGTGTGCCTAATACGGGGCGACTATTTGAATATGATTTTCTGACAAGATTCTCTGTTTTACAATTGATACCTAAGTGATTTTGAAAGCATATTTGTATGTTTTAGAATGGTTTAAAAGCATGTTTGTAAAATTTCCGCCAGGATTTAAAATCACATTTAATGAAATGTATTTTTTGAGACGACAACCTGAACCTGGAACTTCGGCAAAGAATGGACAGACGCTATGCTTGGTCCATGCCTTTGTACGGAGTTGAACAATCGCGTGCAGTGGGAACAAAAAGCGTGACTTTTATTAAACCATATATTTGGAAAAAAATATCGAAATTAAATATTAATAAATTAAAATCTGAATAAAATGTTAATTATTGTGATAGGAATATTACGAGATATATCTCTAACTTCGGTTTCTTTTTAAAATATATGCTCAGGAAAAAGTGACGCTTCTTGTTCCCGCTATATATGTATGAAAATTGTATGTATTATCTATTGAATAAATAAAAAAATAAGAAAACATGTGGCTGTACCGTAAAATGTTGCGCATACCATGGACGGATGTGGTCAGCAACTATACGTGCTCCAGAGAGCCAGAATTGAGAGAGAGTTGTTGACAAATATCAAAGTCCGAAAGGTGCATACTTGGGTCAGAGGGGAAAAGTACGACCTTTGGCGTATGGTAATTAAGGGCAAGATCTAGGGAAAACGGGGTGTTGGCAGGAAGCAGATCTCACGGCTCCGTAATATACGAGATTGGTTAGGGGTGTATATACATGGTTGACGAGCTGTTTCAAGCCGCTAGGGAGATGAACTCTCAAGTGATAGTCCACGTTGGGGGACCTGAAAAAGTCTAAATTGGATAGTGGCACCTTTTCATTCGTGGTAGTTTCATAATTATTTTTAATCAATATATATATTTAAAAAGAAACCCGTGTTTCGCTACCCGTCAAATTTTCTCCACAACCACCCACCGGTGGTTATGGTGGTGGATAGCCCTTGGTGTCACATCGAAAATATGCGAGTTTGGTGGGGATGGCTGTGCGTGGGTGGGAGTGGGTGACAAAAATATGCTTTCTAGCGCATTGTTTTGTTATGGGAAGGCCGCAAATGCTTCTGATTGTTTCAAAATAGGCTCGCCGACTGTGTTGGTGAGTCTAGAAGGTTCCGTGAAAACCCGCTCTAGAAAGTTCTGGAAGGAGAAGGTTCTAGAAAATTCCCGAAAGTTCTATAAGGTTCTAAACTGAGTGGCGGAATGTGTCGGTGTGTCTAGAAGGTTCCTGTACATTCGATAAATTTCTTGAAAGTTCTGGAAGGAGAATGTTCTAGAAGGTTCGCGAATGTTCTATGACGATCCAAACAGTGTACTAAAAATCTACGCGTGCGAAGCCGCGCGGGTATAGCTAGTTTAATTATAATTTATAAAATTTAATAATTATTTGATTCAAAAGCTTTGAATCATGCATACTGTCAGTGATGATATATGGAGTGGAGACGATGGCCCTTACAAGGAAAAGTGTAGAAAAGTTCAAATGCACGCAACGATTCATAAAGAGATCCATGCTTGGTGTAAGCCTAAGATATGATGAAATTAGGCGCAGAACTAGAGTGGTGAAATATCATGGATCGTGTAGCGAAGCTAAAATTGCTATGGGCAGGGCATGTTGCAAGGCAAGATGCTACAATATGGATTCCCAGAGTTCTGAAGTGGAGACCTTGGGTGTTGGAAGATCTCAGAAGAGACGGGCCGGCAATATAGCCGCTGTGGGGGGGAAAGAAGTGGCTAAACCTAGTAAACAAAAAGAAAAGATGGAAGGGTTTGGAAAAGGCCTATATCCAGAAAAGAAGAGATGAAGAAGAAGAAGAGGAATAATAATAATATCTTTTAATACACTTTAAAGTCAATAAAGTTAATAAAATGATAATCTTGAACTGTTCAAAAAAATATAAAAACTAAAAAAATATGTTGACTCAAAAACGCGTTATGGTACGCATTTAAAATAGTTATTTATATAGCATAATTTTGTAAATAAAAAAAAATGAGCGTTGCAATTCTTTAATTTAAAATAAAATGTATATATTTCACGGTTTTGACATTTAACTTGGAAGCCAGGATGGAATATTTTCTCTTTTGAGTAAATTCTTTATATTTTTTTCTAGCAAAAGATGAAGCCTTAAAAATATCATTATTTGTGATGATTAAGTAAACGGGGGATATGGCGGAAGTTAGAAGTTACCTCATCGGTTACGGTTCGCTTTTTCATCGTCAGATGGTGCTACTTTCCGCGTTAGTCTTTTATCTGCCACAGTGAGTAAATTACGTGTCAAGATCGGACACTTCCGAGAACACGTCTACTACACGTGTATTATATACAACACGTGTATTATATACAACACTTTGATACGTAAAGTTTGCTCCATTTATTTTATACATACCTCCTTCTATGATTGATCTCTACATAAATAGTTACTAATTCATTATTATAAGTTTCAATTTTACCTAATCATTGTGTGAAAAATCACGGGAAGTAATAAAATTAATAATGACCCTTGCGTGACTGCGCAACGTCACATTCTAATTGTCATTCCAGCAAGTTATGGACAGACAACGAAATTATTATAATCGAGAAACACCTTGAAGCGAATCTTCTCCTTTTAGTGTTTACTAGAATAATAATAAATATTAGTGTACAAAACGCTTATTAGGCCAGTGCTCACGTTCGCAGCTGAGACGTGGGTACTAACTAAGAGGAATGAGCGAGCACTGGATGTTTTTGAAAGGAAAATTTTGAGGCGTATCTTCGGACCGGTTCTATAAAATGGACTTTGGTGCAGACGTTACAATAATGAGCTCTTTACTCTGTTTAAGAAGCCAAACGTCACAAAATTTATAAAACTGGGAAGACTTCGGTAGCTGGGTCATGTGGAGAGAATGTCCGAGCATCAAGCACCAAAGTCCCTGCTGAACTCAAGGCCAATAGGGCGAAGGAGCATAGGAAGGCCAAAATTAAGATGGAATGACAACGTCTTCAAAAACATCTCTGCCTTAGAACTTCGGAACTGGTGAGATCTGGCACTAGACCGAGATGAGTGGAGGAAGATTATTGAGGAGGCCAAGACCCACCGAGGGTTGTAGTGCCAAGAGTGATGATGATGATGAGAATAATCTAGGAGGTTTGATAATCCAGTTTTTGGATAAAAATAGCGCGGATCTAGGCCGCCGCGCAGAGTTGTCGTGTTTGACAATTTGATTCAGTGCGAAGTACGCGAGAGCCGCGAGACGACGCCAAGGGTGGCCAGTCGTGAATTGCGAAGCGACAGATATCGAACGAAGTAATCGAGAGAAGTATCTTACTGGCGTTAAAAATAAGCGATAAATACTACGTTCGAGTACCGCATATTCTAGCAAGTGGTAAATACGTGTTACCCAGCGATAATAACGAGTTCATATGCGAGTGATACATTGCGAAATAGTGTAATATAAAAAATTGTGTTGCGTTCAGTTCGTGTTAAGTGACTTTGTAAATTGAATAATTATATAATAAATTGATAATAAATTTAGAGTGTTTTCGTTCAATCTTTCCATAGCCCCGAAAAGCAAAAGTACTAATAATAATAGCAATATAAAATTGACTCAAGAGTTACATTGGTAGTCTTTTAACTATTAGTCTTTCAATTATGTATTAATAAAGCGCATGTCTGTTTATAATATATGGAAATTTCATAATTGGTTTTTCACATTTAAAAATGTAATTTTTTAAAAAACATTTGCTTAGTATTATATTTTGTGTAGGTGGTAGGGTGCTTATGTTTTATTTTTAATCAAAGTAATTAGGTACCACCGTGTAGGTTGGCATTAATTTCACAAAGAGCTGTCAAGATATTTACGTTGAAGGATATTGAATAAAATTACTATGGTAATAAGTACATTTGTTTTGAAGGATATTGAATAAAATTACCATGGTAATAAGTACATTTGTTTTGTCACGTATCTTCCCAGAATACTTTGGTATCTAAGAATATCTTTTGTATGGGAGGGTGGGATTTTGCTAGCTCAAACTCAAAAAAAAGCTACGATCAAAATACCAACAAAAAAAAAATTGCATTAAAATCATCTATTCTCATTAATTT
The DNA here is from genome assembly GCA_016648135.1 of Agrypnia vestita. Taxonomy (NCBI): domain Eukaryota; kingdom Metazoa; phylum Arthropoda; class Insecta; order Trichoptera; family Phryganeidae; genus Agrypnia; species Agrypnia vestita. The sequence continues at coordinate 22,948 of JADDOH010016509.1, forward strand.
GATTATCTTAATAATCATCTATTGATCATTATTATGTAACATTGCCCACTTCGTCAAATTAAACCTGATTTCATGGTGACATTTGAAAGATATTTTGACATTTCTTGTAAAACTACGATCTACACGAACATATGTAAATACATTAAGATAAATTATAGAAGTCGCACAGAGACGAAACTATTTGTATACGATGGGCCAGGGCTTACAACCTGTGCGTGTTGGCATAAGTGAGAATATAGAGGTATCATTACAAACTGCGAAATCTACCTCTGAGAATTCAGATGTCTCTAACATGGTCCATTCGAATAAATTAAAGATTCTCAAATTTGGAATATTAATACATAAAACTTAAGAAAAATTTGATTATCTGTAGATGTTCTGACGATGGAACACGAACGTTGAATTGGTGAAAGTTGCATCGTGTAAAGTGATCGCTTAAACCAGCTCATCCAGATTATAAGCCCTGGGCCATCGTATAAAACAGACATTCATAAAATACACGTTTCTCATATAAATAACTTCATCACTGTGAGATTTCTATAATTTATCTTAATTAATGAATCATCCCTCTGGGGACAAAATCTATTAATTATTTTATCAGAATATCTACATATATATTGTTAATACATAAGTACGTCGAATTAAAATAGTTTGTCTTCCGATAAAACAAGTTTACTTAATTTTATACATACCGATAGACTCGAACTTATTTTTATTATTTATTATTTAAGTAAGATGGCACGCTGCATCAAAAAATGTTAATTAATATGTCGACCAATCCACACTCTAAAGGATATTAGCTGGGAATCTCCCTAAGACATCAAATTTTGCAATTTAATATGCCTTAATGAATAAAATAGTGGAAGATTATATGCGCGCATCATTTGACGGTCTAAACCCTTGAAAATTCTTTATTGATGGTTAAATCCCCTTCTTATCGGCGAGTTCATACTTTATGAGGCGCCCAGACGGAGGCTGTATCGGGGGTGTGAGTGAAGGGTAGTTTAAGGATTACGGTAAGTCCATCAACAGGGAGATCTGCAGAAATGAGCTTTGGAGAGCTTTATGAAAAATGAGATATAAGTCGGAAGCTTTGCTTGAGACGATGGTTTAAATATTACATGAATACTGAACACTACGGTCTCGCCTTATTAAAAAAATCTCCAGATTCGTATACTTTCAGAAATCTGCGGAACGAGATGCAGAATTATAATCTAATAATTTAAACACACCAAAGATTTATTATGTGTTAATGCGATGGCAGAGAAACTACGCAAAATTTGATTGAGATCAATATGATTTGTTAGAGAACAGATAAAATAATTAACATTTAGTTCCATTTGCAGGGTGTCTCGTATCTCGACGTCAAGCCGAAATCGGGTGATAAGCCAAGTCATAATAGTTATCAGAAAAATATTGAAAAAAAAAAACAGTCAGTTAAAACTGTCCAAAGTATCTATTGATTTTGAATACTTGGTTTGGTCAAAAAGTGACATTTTCTTCCAAGCTGGAGCAGTTGGCTTTGAATTTTGGACAAAAGTTTACAGAAGCATTATTCAAGATTACATAATAAAAAAAAATGAAGAAATATAAAGATTTGTAGCAACAGGAGTGAAAAGACCGTCACAGGATGTAGATTTTTTAAATTATTTTAATGCTTATAATTTTTAAAACACATGACTTAGATTATTTTATGATAACTATTATAACTTGGCCTATTACCCGATTTCAGCGTGAGGTCGAGATACGGGACACCCTGTGTATTGTATTGATTGAAATATATTGTATTGGTTGAAAAGTTATAAAGTTTTTTGATATGGGCAGGTTTTGGGGTGTAACGATTATGTTGTATCGGTATGTGTACTTTTGTTCTTTCCAGTAATAAATCACCATTCAGTTAATGCTCATGCATCTCATCTAAATATTTTACGTTTGTAAAAAAAATTCAATTAAATTTATTATATTTTGTGTAAATAATTTACATTATAAGCAGCCCTCGTAGCCCAGTGGGCATGATACTGACTTCTCACAACGAGAGTTCCAGGTCCGATTCCCGGTGAGGTCACAATTAATCTATGTAATTTACTCAAGCCTGGGTGTTTTGTGATGTATTTCACTTCTGTAATTAGGCCTTTTGGCCTGTTGAAGCGTAAAAAAAAGTATTAAAAATAAGAATGTATTATTTAAAATAATAAGCAGATAAAAGAACAAAAATATTTTTAACAATTTCATTTAAAAACTGATATCTGCATTCTGCAGTTGACAACATTTTGATCTATTTGATTTGATTTTTTGTTTTTGATAATTTGAACTATAGTTTAATAGTTCAGTAGTTGTTAATTAAAATTTTTCATAAACGATGAGTTACCGTTCACTTAATACTAAATCCCAATCCTATTCTCTCCCTGTCAGTGATAATGATTTATTGGACTAAAGAAGAAATCTTTGATAACCCAATCTCCCCCCCATTTAACTTGCTGAACGACTCGATGAACGATAGTTCAGTTAACTGAATGAAACTTGCACGTAAGATTTTTTTCAACGCAGGTACATACATAAATAGTAAATTAATATCGATTATTGTTTTTTAATTACATTACCATGTAACAGCAATCTTACACTAAATGACAAAAGTTGCTCGACTTGGTGGGTATCTTAATTATGAAACTTTGGTTTTTATCGGATCATTAGAATGAAACTGAAGTTGTTAATGGAATGATTTACTGTAACTAATTGGGCGTGTTAAAGTATCCAAATTATATTTTAATCTTGAACCGAGTTACTTATAACGTGCGTGAGGTGTAATTCCATCCATTATGAATATAACGACTATTGGCATTTCACGATATGAAAATGATTGATGATAAAAGTTTACCACGGGTCTAATTATAAATCTTTAAGATACTTTCTTTTACAGTTTACACAAAAGAAAATGTACAAACATCAAAGGAAATAATATCAAAAGATATTATTTTCTACGTATATAATATAATGGTGCTGTAACTAAATATTACTTATCAAAAAATCAAGTACCTACGCTTATATAATATATATTTCGGAATAAAGTATTTTATTATACATAATTTGTATCTTTTATATGCTTTACAGAGTTAATTAGACTTTAACATTAATTTCTGTACGTTTTATTACATCAACGAAAAATTTAAATATTTTTTCAGGATAGTCCCAAAATCGATATAGGGAATTAAATAGATTTTACTACATTAAAATTTTTTTAACACTGATTTACTTCATAATTTTCATTAGAATTTTTTTATTATTAGATACCTCAATAGGCATTTAAATATGCAGAGATAACTAAAAAAAATATTATTTAATCGAAAGTATTTCAATTTTATAATGTTCACTCTGGCCGCAAAACCATAAATTAAAAATATATACAAGGTGATTTTTTAAACATTAATATTCTCGCAGGACTATATTCCTGCCTTAATTATGAGTCGAAAATATTCAAGCAACCGTGACCGCTTATGTTATGGAGTTGGAGGAGAGGAGAAAGGTAGTCATGGAGATATGTGACATCAAAGTTTGCATTTAAAAAAAAAATATTTCTGACTTATTTTTTACAAAACGTTGAACTATTATTATAGTAACTTATATCAATTCCGCAAAATTCATTCGCTACAATAAAAGTTCAATAAAATGACACAAACTCTACAGAAATTCCAGTTAGAATGTTTTCCACCGCAGACATAAAGATTGGCGAATATATAATATTATACGGTTTCAATAGGGAATACATAGTTCAGGATGAGTTTTTTCTCGATTTGACTGGATCTAATTAACAAAACTGGTGCACGAAAACAAGTGAGATAGAATAACCATTGAAATGAAGTTATATACCGAAACGTCGGAAATAAGAAATCCACGAATTACGATTAGAATTTTAAATCAACTTTTTCTTAAGATAAGGATTATTTAATTAATATTTGTTTCGCAGAATCTTTACGAATGCACAGCTTTTTTGCTTGTATGTGCTGCACGCCACTGCTATATATATATTACATTTAGATAAAGTTCATTAAAAAATATATTTGTAACCATGTCACCGAGACGATAAATATCTGACGATAATAATTGTATTTAAATTCAAGTATTCTCTAGTATTAAGGTAACATATAAGAGATATACATTGTATCATGTTTATAAATACTTAGACATATTCCTCTCTAAATACAATGTAGCATTATTATTTAGAGTTGTCAAAGATATTATAAAGGTCATATCCGAGCTAGAGTGGACATGGACCTTTCATGTTGTGCGTCAAAGAAACGGCAGGGAGGCTAATAGATTGCTTTCTGTATTGGAGACAACGAGCTTCAAGACGACCAGCAAGAAGACGTCACTAAGAAGTAATATGAATAATGCTGTCTCTGTCTCATTTATATCAATTGTAGATAAAGCTATCTTCTACCTTGTTTGTATTCCCTTTTATTAGTGTTTGAACAAAATTGCACAACGTGCAGAAATAAAAAAAACCTAAATTAATTCTTAAAATTATATAGCACCCCTTTTCAATAGTTTTCATATAAATACAAGTTGTTGAACTAAAAAAAAATAGATTGATCATGCTCTCATATGGCGAAAGGTGTCACATAAAAATTAAAAACGAAGAACTTAAAAACTTGTTTTTGTTTCCATTTATGTATTTATGGAGTTCTATAAATTTACCTTTGAAACAATAAATGACATAGTGTGGCTTAATTAATGTTTTTTTTGTGCTTCATATGAGATAAACTGTTTCGTTGTATTGGTATTTAAACTCGTAAATATTAACTGATGTAAGTCGTAAGCTCGGCGCACACATATTAATTCGATTGTCTTTCTTAAAAAGAAAGTTGTGTACAGTCGCAGAAAATGAGATGTGATTAAAATTAAAATTTATATCATATAACGATCTCTATTTTGTATTTTAAAATAATTAATCAAATTATATTAATCAAAAAAAGATATACCTACCGAAAAAATCTATATATCGGACAAATATTTAATCACCATTAAGATAGAAACCCAAAACTTTTAAATTCCGTTGAATTTGATTGTTCCGTTGAATGAAAATGAAAATTCCGTTGAATGAAATTGAAAATTGAAACAAGGGGAGAGATAAAATAGACACACTTACACAAACACACTTACACACACTATAACCTCATACATATGATATATTTTTTATTATGTTACTTTAATCACTCTATTATGTTAACTTTAATATATAATACTTCATCAAATACAAATAATTATTTTACTATATATCTACATATCTGTATATATCTACATATTGTATCTACATACTATTGTAAACTATGCCTGTCTCACAGATATTTCTAGTGAGACAGGCGCAGTCCATCCAAAATTTTATATTTAAATTAAATAGAAATAAACAAACAAATTGTGATTGCCAATTTCTCTATGTAAGCCATCTAAATACTATGATTTTTTTGACTTTGAAATATATAATATTTTCTTAATGATAATTCTATTTATTTATTTTAATATATGTATCAATTTTGTTGTAAGCTGTTAGAAAACACTTAAACCTTATCGAATTTGTGTATAATCTAATTTAATTCTGTGTTATAAAAATACAAATTCACAGTAGATTTGTTTTTGATAAAAGTAGAATATATTTAAGAACACATTCATATTTGCGAAGTTGTAATTTTTCAGAACAAAGTTCTGTTAAATTTTCAAAACCAAATTAATTAATCAATTAGAAAGTCATACAGAAAAATCTACGAAAAATTCACGAAAAAATATTATGTTACTACCGGGATTCGAACCCGGGCCACCTCCTCCCCGTATCAAAAAAGTGGATGGATCTAAAACGGACAAAAATAAAAATTAATCAATTAATAAAGTGAGAATTACATACAAGGTCGATATATTCACGGAAATGTACAAGGCTCCTATAGTTTAGTGGTTAGAGCGCCGGCCCCGGAAAGGAGGCGGCCCGGGTTCGAATGCCAGTAGAAGCAAAATAGTTTTCCCTGAGTTAGATTTTTCTGTATGTCCTTCTAATTGATTAATTAATTTGGTTTTAAAAGTGGAATATGTTTATTTTTTTTTTCATTTGTTTTTTATACAGTTACCATCACAGATGGATACGACAAAATTGAGAAAGCCAAGTGCCCTCACATAAACGATTTTCTCACCCCCTATACGATCGCCTTCTTCTCGCCATAATACTCCGCGGTATGAGCGATTTCTATTGCGTGATATTGTATAAAGGAGAACCTTAATTCATGTTAACATTGTTAATAGTTTGATTCCCACCAACACGTTAGGTCGGCCGTAAAATGTTAATATTTGGTTTATGTACGCGATTCTAGATATGTTAATTTATACGACTCTATAGTGCGGAGAGTTGTAAAAAGTATCGCAAATGTTAGGGTTGCTTTACAATTGAGTTATATAACCGTGATGTATTTCTTTAATAACAACAAATTTGACAGAAATTATTTTAAATCAAATTCCTTATTATCATCATACAATAATGGAACTTAATATTTATCCAATTATATTGCAATTTCAGAACTTTTACTATAATTAATAAGAATACAGCAAAATTATTTTGTGGTGATATTATAATTTAAAGAAATTTACTTTGTATACACCACTTTTTTATTGAAAAAAATTCAACATGTTTCAAAGCCAATCAAATTCATCAGGATAAGAAATATACAAAATTAAATTCAAAATTAAATCGAAATATTAAAAAGTTATATATGGAAAATAAATAATAATAAAGTACCTACTTAACATGAAAATAAATTTAAAAGATAACTATTTATAAAAAGGACCTGGTTATTTATAATATTCAATTTACTATTAACACTTTTGAATAAGAATATACTGTGTTTTCTTCCTTAATTTGTTGAAAATACCAACATTTCGGGACTAATGCTCCCTTCATCAGGATACAATGTATACGAAAAATAAAAAATCGAAGTATAGACAATAACCAAAGGTAATAAGTATACGGAAAATGAATAAATAATGAAGTATTATTATAATATGAAAAATCAATTTAAATGATAACTATTTGTAAAAAAGACCTGGTTATCTGTACTAATATTTATTATTATTTATTATATATTATTATATATTAATATATATTATAATAAAAATTACCTCTTTATAGAGGTAATTTTTGTAAGTATAGATGTAGAAGCTAAACTGTTTTTCCGAAACTACTCATCCGATTTCAAAAATTCTTTCACCAATATTTCGAATGGACTTTCTGTCCACCGATTTACTGCCTTTTAGCTTAGTGGGGCAGCGCGAACGAGAAACACGTAATCCAAATATAATAATTTCGTTGTCTGTCTGTATCGTCCGTAAAAACTTTCGGTAATTACGCCGGATGAGTGTTATTTCAGTGAGCGTAGTTTAAAGAATTAACTAGATACCTAAAGCTTCACTTACATACAAATTTTCATGCGTCAAATTTCTGGCATTTGTTTTTTAAATAAAAAATCGTGTAGGTACCTACGAATCTCTATTTTTTTTTAAATTACCAATTTTATTATGTTTGACATTTGAATTTCATACACGAATTTCATTGAATAAATATTTTTATTTAAACATATTTGGAAAAAAAAAATCGAAATTAAATATTTATCTGGCAGAATATTATGAAATATTAAAATCTGATTAATATGTTAATTACTGTGATAGGAATAATACGAGATATATATATATGTATGCTTAGGAAATAGTCATGCTTCTTGTTCTCACTGCACGGTCCTGATAAATACAATTACGCACCTACTTTTAAAAAGTGTGGAGAAGCAAGTGCAATGAAATGGCGTTCTGACCAGTCAAAAAAATAATATCCAGATGTTAGCTTTTTGGTGAATCGTTTTTGACACCCCTCCCCCTTCCCCACCCCGCTGCCGTGTCGGGTCCTCGGTCGCATGACGAAGGTAACCAGAACCAGGTCTCGTCTGTATGTAATGGATGCTGGCTATCCAATAGTCATACCCAATTGAGATGCAACACGTTATCGCTCCCATCCTCCGGGGAGATCAGATCTACCATCATTTCACACAACGCGGGAATTTTAATATTAATATTGCAGGATAGATACTCAATTTATTTATTACTGGCTGTGTACTAGTAAAAAATCACGGGACATAATAATTGCAGGATTTTGAAGCTGAAAATTCATCACAATGCAGAAAACCACCAATTTAGGCCACACATACACACAGTGGCAAGGAGTGCCACATAAGCAAATATAGGCACGAGCAAGACCCGCGCGACAGGCAGGTCATTGCACCATCAGAATTTCAGATGATTTCTTCACACCACACAGAAGACTCCTTTGTTCGTAAATCATGTAAAAAGAGACACACGTCCTAGGCGAGCATGTCAGTCCTTCGTAGACCTCCGGCGGGTAGCCGGAGGCTATGGCCCTTAGAGTATCTATCGTTGTCTGTATAATCATACTCATGTATATTTTGTACTTGTTTTATCGAGATAATAAATCATCAAATATTCTATGCCTTTGGAGCTTTTCGGTCGCATGACGGTGGTGACCCGAAAAAGCAACTGCTCCAAACTATCTCCAAACCACCCAAATATTCGTGTTTTAAATTAATCTTATTTGATAATCTTATTTGTAAAGACCATGTAATTTGGTGGGGCGACCCTTGCGTGTTGCCTGAGCTGCGCTGACTGCGTTTCATACTCAAAAGCAGCACATACAGCATAATTCAGACAGACAGACGAAATTGTTGTCACGAGAGACAGTAGAATCGGAAAGAATCACGCACTATCGAAATTTCTCGAATGATCCACACGAATCTGGAATCAACCAGGTTATTCTCATAAACTCTTGAAACATTGAAAAAGTGATAACCTTTTATTATATTTAGATTTCATCGGTTCTCAAATTAACATTAATGAATTTGCTAGAAATTATAATGAACATATTTAATATTTTCGAAACGTTTTAGACGATGACGTCAGAATAAGCGCCAATAAGAATAAAAAGTTATACGTGTGGTATGGTATAGAATGCACATAATTGCGTTCTAGTGCCAACTCTGTAGTATGGGAGTGAAGCCTGGAATCGGAAAAAAATGATTCAAAGTTGACTGAATGTGGTGGAAATGGGGACAATAGAGTGTGGAATGATCAAATTGGAAGTGAAGGTATCTATATTTCCTGTTATCCGCCAAAATCCCCGAAACTCAAATGTCATAGTATCCAAACATTCTTGGCTACCATTGTGTACATTTAACAGAAGATATTTCAGGTTTTATGCTATAATCTAAGTCTGGCGGTCGAAGCCCACTACTCTATATACAGTATGTACAGAGCTAGCAGCCGAAACTTGGCTGGTAGATTCCTGCCTATATTATGAGTCTAAAATGTTCAAGCATCCATGACCTAATGTCAATAGTTATGTAGATATACAATATCAAAGTTTGCATTTTTTTTCAATATTTATGACTTATTTTTTACAAAAAATTTAACTATCATTACATTAACTTATGTCGATTATGAAAAGTTCATTTCCTTTAATACAAATCGAATAAAATGATAAAAACCTAGCAAAAATTAAATTTTTTTAGGGTTTTTATCATTTTATTTAAGTTGTAATGAAGAAAATGAATTTTTCATAATCAATATAAGGTACTATAATGATAGTTCAACTTTTTTCAAAAAAAAAAGTCAGAAATATTGAAAAAAAATGCAATCTTTGATACTGCATATCTCCATAACTACTGATATTAGGTAATGGTTGCTTGGACATGTTAGACTCGTAACATAGTCAGGAATCAACCAGCCAAGTTTCTGCTGCTAGCTCTGGTAAATACGTATACACAATACAGAAATGTAACAACATTTTTGGACACAATAAATCTTAGCTTTTAATCACTTTTAAAATGATTAAAAGACGAAGTAAAAGTGTCCCGCCAGCAGGCCGGAATGCCTGGCGACCAGCAATAGAGCTGGGTCGGCAGAATGTCCGTCTGCAGCCGGGATGAGTCACGTGCGCCGAATCACGTACGTTAAAACGTACGTTTCCGTGCTATTCGGTACGTTTCAAATTTTGTCTGTGGCGGCGTGGCCGACTTTGTGACGCAAGAGAGCCAGACCTCGTATCGCTGCACTCTTCTTTTATATTCCTGTCATATTCACGGTATTTATTTGTATATTTCATCATACAACAGTACGACAAAAATGGTAGATACTAAATTCAATTCAATTCAATTCAATTTATTTAATGATAATATGTACATGACAAACAAAATGTTTAAGGCATATACATATTAGGAAGTATATATCAAAAATAAAAATATTTAATAAATCAAAAATAACATAAAATCTGGTCAAAGGTGTAGGAGAATCCCGCTTCGGAAAACCCCCTCAGACACATGGAATATATCAATACCCAAAGCGATTTTGTTCAGCATACCTGTGGCTCTTCCAACAGGCATAACCATCGGCAGGTTGGTCCTGTATATTGGAATGTGAAACAATCTATGCTGACGATGTCTAAAGTAATTATCAGGAACATACAAACCAATGCTCTGCATAATTTCAGGATTATCGATCATACCGCGCAACAGTCGATAAAAATGTGTAATCAAATACACGTTCCTTCTAGTCTCTAAACTATTGTAGCCAAGCATACCCTGGAGAAACTCGGTTGGGTAAAGCCAAGGATAATGCCCGTACTCTCTCATGTAGAGATATCTCAGAAACTTCTTTTGGACTTTCTCCACCATAAGAGAGTACTTGCCCTCATGTGGCCCCCAGATCATCGAGCCACTCTCGAGTCTACTCAGCACCAAGGAGTTGTAAAGAGTTCTCAGTGCGCGGGGTAAAGAGTGGTTACATGTCTCCCACAACTATAAGACGATACAGATAAGGAACAATAATAATAAGGAGTTAAAGTAAAAAGTATAACGTATTATATGTATTGTTCGATCTTTATGAAGAGTACCAGATGTAACTGGACACACCCACTTTCTCCCACACCTTTTCATCGTACACGCTCCACTAAAATCTTGTTTCTATGACTTTAACACAATATTAGGAAGACGGAAATGGTAGGTAGGTACTAAAGAGTTACATGTCTACTACAATTATAAGACGACGTAGATGAGGTACAATAATAATATGCAGTTAAAATAAAAAGTAATACGTATAATGTATATTGTTTGATCGTTATGAACAGTAGAGTCCGTTCACTTTAAAAAAGCCACTTGCATTTGTGAGTAACAGTGCGTTTGCAAAAACTCGTTACAATATTTTTTTGAGTAAATGACGGATGCATAAAATAAATAAACATATTATTTCAGTTTCTAAACCTCAAATAAGTACTATAAAAAAACTTATTCCGTTTTCAAAATAAATATGATTTAAAATTTTTTATTAAAGAAAATGAAAACATTGATTTTATGCTTTTTAAATAAAATGCTCTGAATTTGATTTTTTTAATATTTCAGTTTATTAAAAATTAAAACTTGTAAGTGAATCCATTATCTACTATATAGCATATATCGTTGGTATTAATCATTAATCAAAATATATAATTCTCTAAGTAACAATGTCCGTCGCCAACGATACTAGAACGCTCAAACAATAATGAAATATAATATTATAATGAGGTATAAGAATAAAAAAAGCAAAATTCTCTTTTTAATAATGTCCATCACTAACTTTATCAAGACGCTACTCTAGATAGCGCTATTCTCCGAGCATTAACTGGCTGCCGAAATATATAATAAAAGCACGCAATATTTGATGGGTTATAGCTAGTTTAAAATAAATTATATATAAACAGGTATGTTTATAACCAAAATGAAAACTGAAAATATAATTTTTCAATACGATCGATAATTTTTTCTTTTTTGAACAATAATATGAGGCGTGGGAAGTAATTTATAACTTTAAAACCAAATTAAAATCAATTAAGATAAATTTAAGTCTCACAGAGACAATTTAAATGAGAAGCACGTATGGAAGATTTTTATTAGGATGGCCCAGGGCTCACGTACGATATGAGCAGATTTAAGTGATCACTTTACACTATGCAACATTCACACATTTCATCGTAAGAAAATCCACAAATTATCAAAATTTTGAAAGTTCTATAAATGTTCCAAATCTGAAAACCTTAATTTGAAGGGACAATGCTAGAGACATCTGTAGTCTTTTCATGAACTAGTTAGTATACATATATTTCGAAGTTGGTAATAATACATCTACATTTTGTAGTGGAGTATTAAGAAATATTCTTCTCAATGTATATAAAATATCCTTCCGAATTATTTGAAATACATACACATACAATTTTTTTTACTCCTTTCATATGCCATATATTTATTTTTTATATATATATTTTTACGATACCTTTTTATGTTGGTATGTTCTGAGAACACAGTTACTGACTTTTGTCCCCAGAGGTTATAAAAATTAAAATCATTAATTTTTATCTACCCACGTCCGGATGTTAGTATTGAATAGACTAGAATAACCGATATTGAAAATTTTATATTTTATATATTCCGCTGTCAGTTGATGAGTCTGGGCAGTTTTATAATTGCTTATTTATCGAAAAATTTATGTACGAGGGCTGTGCGATAAGTACTCGTGTTTAACGACTGATGGCGCCACTGTAACAAAAGATGTACGCCATTGTTTAATGTCACTTTTTTTTTTTTTAGTTTTGTTTTGAAGGCTATTGAAAATGGGTAAGTTTGTGTTCGCAAACATGGAAAAAGTGCAATAAAACAGAATGTTAGTTAACTTAGTAAAAACCACTACCAGATTCAAGGTCTACCGGTTTCGAGACGTACCCGTCTCTTCGTCAGGACTAACACTACACTAGTATATTCACAACTAAACACCGCAACCATTGTATTGTTAAACTTTCCTCAATATTTATCACAAATTTTCATATCACAAATTTGACTCAAAAAAGGGGTGAAAATATTAAATACCAATAATAAAGGTTTGAAATTAAATAATTTAGTAATTTTTTACATTAGGGAAACGGAGAATAATAAAGCACCTTTAATTAATAACCAAATCAATTTTCCACACAGCCCTTTGCTTAATTTAACTTTCACAAAAGATTTGGTAACACCCACTTTAGACCCCGCCCCCTCTCACTCTCTCCCGTTAGATTCCTGATTGTTCTGTAGGCTAGTTAGTGCATGCAATCATGCATCAGTTTAACAATACTATGGTGTACAGTGTTGTGAATATAGTAGTGTAGTGTTGGTCCTCACGAAGAGACGGGTACGTCTCGAAACCGGTAGATCTTATTTAAATCTGATAGTGGTTTTTACTAATTTAACTAACATTCTGTTTTAATGTCTAAGTTAATGCTTTAAATATTGATAATATTAATAAATAGCAATCTTTTCTGTATTGAAAAAAGCAATATTTGGACGTCAGATATTTATCCCAACATTGACGAAAATCAAAAAAAAAAATACACGAGATAGGTATACATCGGTATTCAGTGTTCTTGGTACTTAAATAAAAAAAATTGTATACTTTCACGTAAAGCGAAACCTTTATTCGCGCTGTCCGATTTCTCCAGTCTGGTATGACAGCCGCCCTTCGCCGCAAACGTAACCTCACAATTCTCATGTTTCGACTAAAATGACATGAAACAAGTGCTAAAGCTGTATTTAAAGCTTAAAGAATAAAGATTATTTCAAATCCACTTTTTAATTTCTTCTCCCACAGCGTCCTGATCTAAAATTATGGCA
>JADDOH010016510.1:0-18878 GCA_016648135.1 Agrypnia vestita
CATAACAGAAGAGGAATGTGAAAGAAGGAATGCTTACCAGCGGGAACGTAAAAATGCTAGGCAAAGAGTGTATGCTGAAGGAAGAAATGCGAAATCTTATTTTAAATGTGCAGTACAACTGTGCTAATGCATTTGCATCTTTCGGAGTGCAAATAAGTGACATACCAGGTGTAGGCCCGTATTGTTTAAATATTTCAGGTGAAGTATATCATAGAACGTCTAGAAGTTTGCAGAGTGATGGAGAGGTGCCGGCATATGCGCAACTATATGTTTACGATGCGGATGAAGCAGTCAGGGTACGTATGAGCCATCCGTCTAACCTTAGATGTCAACAAAATATAATGGACACTATTGATAATGTCATCCGTCGTGTAAGTCCATATGCTCTCCAATACAAAAGGTTGAAAGAAGCGGTTGAGGAAGAAGAATCTATAGTTGCAGAGCACGGGGGCCAGATGCGGAATATTCAACTACTCTTTACGCGTTCTTCGTTAGATGTCCAAAGAAGGTATAATGCTCCATCTAATAATAATGAAGTCGCCATTGTGTATGTAGCAGATTACGAAGGTAGGTTACCGCCAAACGTAGATTTTGCTGTTCACCCTAAGAATGTAGGAGGTCTCCAGCGTATTAATATGTTATCAAAACATTTAGATCCTATGGTTTTTCCATTGTTATTTCCATCAGGTGAATTTGGTTGGACTCTACAGCCTTAAATAATACAACATTAACTGCATGGTTTAAACTTAACCAACAAGATAATTAGGCATGTAATATTAAGTATCAGGATTTAACTAATTTCTATGTTTTTTCTAGCAATAAGCAGTGGAAGAAGAGGCAATGTGGCGGGGACAAGATTATTGGTCACATGTCCCCCGTTTCTCCTAGAAATATAGAAGTATACCATTTAAGACTTATTCTTTTACAAGTGACTGGGGCTACGTCCTTTGAATCTTTGCGGACTATTAATGGTTGTCTTACTTCCTACATTTCGTGATGCAGTACGAGAATTAGGACTCATCGATGATATTGGAGAATGGCAGCGTTGCATGGCTGAAGCTTCAACGTATATGATGCCCAAAGCTCTTCGTGACCTATTTGTCTAATTAATGATTCATTGCCTCCCACCAGATCCGTTGCAGCTGTGGAACGATTTCAAAGATTTGATGTCAGAAGACTTTACTCATCAAGGTGCTACTGCAGAAATTGCACAAAATTGTTCCCTTTTGTATATTCAAAAGGCATTAATAAATGAAAATTCTTCATGCACATCACAGGGTTTGCCGGGACCAGATTACAGCAATACTTATAATGAAGTGGTTGATATTAATTTAGCATTAGAAAGTTCTTTAGGGTTAGAGATGGCTGGAAAACTCAATCTAGAACAACATTGTGCTTTCGACAGTATATTAAGTAAAAAATTTCAGATGTACCTGAAACAAAAAAATGTTTCTTTATTGACGGTCCTGGTGGCACAGGTAAAACGTTCCTTTATAAGACTATTATACATACTGGAAGAGGAAGATCTAAGAAAGTTTTATCTGTTGCTTGGACAGGAATATCAGCAATTTTATTACCAGGTGGACGTACATGTCACATGGCTTTTAATTTACTTCTTGATTTATAGAATAACACAACATGCAGAGTGACATCCAAGAACCGTGCAATTATAAGTGCAGCTGATGTTATCATCTGGGATTAAGCACCGATGGCGCCAGTTAGATATAATTGTACGTACTCTGTGCGATATAATGGGTAATAATGATATTTTTGGCAATAAAGTAATCATTTTGGGCGGCGACTAGACAAATTCTACCAGTTTCTCGAAGGGCTTCTCGCGGTCAGTTAGTAGCGACATCTATTAAAAACAGCCAACATTTGAAAAATTTTACTATTTTCAATTTGAAAACTAATGTCCCCGCTTTAGAAGGTGAAAATTCATTTACACAGTGGCTTTTAGATTTAGGCGATGGAAATCTGCCTCCTGTGGAAGGAAAGTATGCGTCATCAGTGCTTATTCCAAATGAAAGTGTAAGTCAAAATGTTGTTCAAAGCATATATAATGAATACATTCTATAGCGGATGTTCCCCTAATGAGTAAACGAGCGATACTGTGTCCAAAGAATGAACATGCTCGATTGGTTAACGAAGATGTACTCGGGCTTTTAGAAGGTCCAATCTTTACATTTTATTATGTGGATAGTATTAAAGATGATGGTCGTGAAATGGACTACAAAATGATATATTTTTAAAATACATTCATTTATCAATAATCATTAAACTAAAATGCTATGTAATTTATTAATAAATAAGACGCTGTAATTTTATCGATAAAAATAAATACAAAGAAGAATTCGACAGCTGTTTCATTTTTTGTATGTCACTGACAGCTACCATAGACAGTAAAACCTGATTTTTTCACTGAAATTTTGACTGTCACTGACAGCTACCATAGACACCAAAACCTGATTTTTTTCTCCTCAATGTTGATGAATTCATTATTTTTAAACCAGCCAAACTTAAAAACTCAGAGTTGACAGCATCACAATATTATACAGTAACTGTCAAGAAACAAAAAAAGAAATATTGCTTACTTCAAAATACGGCCAATTATCAAATTCTATTAACTTTGTAACAGTAAGGAAATCAATTGTGTTTGTTGCAGAGCAAACACAATTGGCCGCGGGACGACCGTTATTGGCCGCGAAGCGGCCACAATAGCAAAAATGGAAATTTTCCAGATACAATTGGCCGCGAAGCGGCTGACGTAGACATAGGTAAACAATTGTGTTTGCTGCACAGCAAACACAATTGGCCGCGCAGCGGCCATGGCTGGCCGCGGAGCGGCCGTCATTGGCCGCGAAGCGGCCACAATAGCCGCCCGCAGGGCCTAGCAGTAAGCAATCGGCGAAGCCGATTGCTTTCCTGCTAGTACTATATAAACTATTCACAAACTAAGCCAAAAGTCTGTGCTATGAAAATAGAACTAACTTGCTGGTATCCTGGAATGGGGCTCAAACTACCGACCACCAGATCACTAGGAGAGCATCATGACCACTACACGAACAAGCTACTTACAGACGTACAGTTGTTAATGTAGAGCATTGATTCAAGTGCACTTTTCTTGTTTACAAATTATACAAACCATGTAATCGAGGTCAATACAGTGGCCTCAAACCAGCTTGATCGATGAACCAGGATGGTGGGACATGGTAGTCTGGAAGAGCCACCAGGTATTGATCCGAGACCGGGATCTACAGCTCGAGTTATTAGGTTAAATGTGCTGGTGGTTAAATGGGAGGTATCTGTCAGTATCATGACAAAGGCCATGAAAAATGGTTACCAGTAGAATAACCAGTGGAAGAATTTAAACTAAAATGGAAATTCTCGAAATATCCAAGAAAATCACGAAGACTACAACGAATAACAGAAATATTGTATTTTCATTGAAGTCGTTATCAGGATCGCAGATAACCAGGCTTCCTATGAAAAATAATCATCGGTTAGCATGCTAGAAAAATTATTACATATTAACTGAAACAAATGCGAGGAAATTCGTAAAGAAATGGGGAAGAAAAAAAAATAATAAACAGAAAAACATCAAATTGTAGTAAAAAAGATGTGCAGACATCAGTGCAAAATATGACATGAACGGATCGATGAATTACTTTTCAGAGACGATATCAACAGATCTAAAGTAGTTTGGAATAGTTGTATCTTATCTTCAGGAGCTCTGTATTCCAGATAACATAAACGGGAGACGTCAAACTCTTAGGTCAGCGTCTATTTCAGCGGTGGGAAGGGTTGTGCAACCGGCACTTGCGGTGGCGTGGAACTCTTTGCCCTCCCTGATAAGAAACACGGATTCAGAGTCTTTATTTAAGGAAAGACTTAAAACGCACTTGTTTACAAAATCTTTCCCAGAACCTTTTTTATATTCGTTGTTTTCTTTTACTATTTTAAGTTTTGAGCTATTTTTCTTTCTCTTCTATTTATTTTTTTTTTTTTTCATTATATTTTTCATTTTGTTGATCTATGATTTTAGTATGTAAGAATTATTGTGTGTAAAGCGCCCTTCAGGTGAAATTTTTACAAAAATGAAGCTATATAAATAATCCAATATTATTATTATTATTAAAATTATTATTATTATTACTGTTATCTACAACCGTTAGTGTTCAATTGTTTATTTTAGAATGGACCCATAAAAAAAGTTTAATGTAGGTGTTCCGATACAAAAAAATAACAACAAACGATTACTTTCTGTTCATGTGCGGATTTGAGAATACGTCAACAAAAAATATATGGACAACCATTGAAGACTAAAATATAATTAGAAAACAGATACAACAATTATATTAGGTCCTTACATATGAAATTGGCGTTTTGCCGTACTGGCAAATTTGATCTCAAATATCTTCTCTTTGGTTAGGAATTCCAAATCCAAATTTATACAGCTATTACTCATGTATTTGTGTTTTGAAAAGTATAATTCATTTGTTTTTTCCTCAATTGTTTTTTTCTTTGCGTCACTCAGTTTACAAAATGAAAAACTTGAAATATCGCGTTATTTACGAGTACGAGTTCCACCGTGGCACCAGTGCTGCAGAAACGGCTCGAAGGATTAATGATGTGTATGGCGACGGTGCCGCAAAAGAAAACACAGTGCGTTTTTGGTTCCAACGTTTTCGTTCTGGAAATTTCGACCTGCAGAACAAGCCCCGTGGACGGCCGGAGACCAAAGTTGATAATGAAGAATTGAAGGCTATTGTGGAAGCGAATCCATCGCAAACCACATCCGAGTTAGCTGCAGGCTGCGGTGTTAGTGATAAAACTGTTTTAATCCACTTGAAGCAAATTGGTAAGGTGAAAAAGCTTGAAAGGTGGGTACCTCACGAATTGAGTGAAGCAAATCAACAAACGCGCGTTGACTGCTGCGTTGCATTACTCAACCGGCACAATAATGAAGGGATTTTAAATCGAATCATTACCTGTGATGAAAAGTGGATCCTGTACGATAATCGGAAGCGCTCATCGCAATGGCTGAACCCTGCCGAACCAGCCAAACCATGCCCCAAGCGAAAATTGACTCCAAAAAAGTTACTTGTGAGCTGTGGCTGTGAGGGTGGACTAGTGCTGGTGTCGTTCACTACAGCTTTCTTAAATCTGGCCAGACGATTACGGCAGATGTCTATTGTCAGCAACTGCAAACTATGATGGAAAAGCTAGCTGCTAAACAACCGAGGCTGGTTAATCGCTCTAGGCCACTGCTGTTTCATGATAACGCTAGACCACACACTGCACAACAGACGGCTACCAAATTAGAGGAGCTTCAATTGGAATGTCTAAGACATCCACCGTACTCTCCGGACCTTGCCCCAACAGATTACCATTTTTTTCGAAATTTGGATAACTTCTTGCAAAGGAAAAAATTCAACTCCGATGGGGCAGTCCAAACCGCCTTCAAAGATTTTATTGATTCCCGTCCGAATAGTTTTTTTAGTAAAGAGATCGATGAACTACCTATGAGATGGCAAAAGTGCATAGATAGCAATGGTACATACTTTGATTAAATAAATATATTATGATAAAAAATATCGGCTTTATGTTCCTCCCATACTAAACGCCAATTTCATATGTAAGGACCTAATATGAGCATCATAAGAGCAACACAAGTTACCGCATTTATACATTACAGTAAGAGATAAAAATGAATATGCCTAGAAATAATAGATTAAGAATTTCAATACTTCTAGCAGAAATTCTGTTGACCTTGAAGGGTATAAAATGTTGGAGTCAGGAAAAATTACTGAAATATCCTCTTTGTCGACATTAATCCTGAACCTATTGAGTGAATTGTCGGCAGCTTCCAAGCATTGTAATGAGAATTAAGAACGGCCATACAACGACTTAGGCCTGAAAAGCAGTCTGGACAGATTAAAATCTCGATTGAAGTAATTAAAGCAAAAGGAGATTATAGAACGTAAATATTTCACGCTATCTTTATTCCAATTTAGAGCACAGGCCTGATTTCATATTTCTTATTTCATATTTCTATTACTCCACAAATAAATCTCTTCGAAGAAATGGCAAAATTAAGAGCTAATTATTCCTCATATTTTATGAAAATAATTAAAACTGATTAAATAATTAAGATTACATAAAAAATATATTGTCTCAGAGTGGTTTCACAGAAAAAGTAGAATTTGTCAAAGGAAGACACACGTAAATGTTAATTCTCATTCTCTACCAAATGATAATGGACTGCATCTAAAGAATGAGATAAGACTCAATGATATAGTTAAGATAAACCTCAATACCATGAGCACTTGTTAAAAATGTCTGCGTATGAACTCAAAGATTTACTTGAGATGGGTAAAAGAGATCAAAACTCAAACCCGCGTACGTTCGGTTCTATTCTAGTTCGACGTTCGATTCTAAAGTACAAACGTTTCCTAGAATTAAAGATAACCTACAACTATGAGTATTTATTCTAAAAGATTAAACGGAAGGCATTCATTAGCAAACTATTGTTACATATATAAACATACATTATTTCAATTCATCCAGTGGATTCAAATCATTAAATTTTAATTTATCCAGTTGACGAACAGAAAATCATTGGGCTGGCATTTGACGATTGACATATGTATAATAAGCGTGCAGTAAACACTAGATGGGGAAACTCTAATACTGTAAATGATATACAACGAAAGCCAAGCGCTATCTCCAAATATCCTCACTGGAATATAAACCCTGTTTCTGAGATTGTCATGAGTTGGAAATCTCTTTCATTCATCCACGGGCCATTACGTACTTTTTGAACTTTACGTTTCATGATAATTCGAGATGCAATTAAGATACCACAAAAGCTGCAGGAATAAATATCCAGAGCAGATGCGGGATACAGGTCGGGTTGGAATTGTTCCTTCTTTGAGCGCATAATATTATTTAAATAGCTACAGTTCGCACACAAAAGTTAGTCTGCTAATTAGGTATCTGTAACATTAAAGCTCCCTGCTTTTTAGTGGTTTTGAGATTTGCATACATAGTGTTTTATGTAAAACAGGAACACTGCTCTTCTTCATCACAATTTTGCAACTAAATAGAACCTAACTCCAAATACCGAGAACTATACAACACAGACAATATTCGCGAAAGACAGTTTTCTTACTAGTAGGTAAGCATTATATTTTTTTTAACAAACAGATCTTCTACAATCAATCATTTTTAACCCTAATAGATCTTAGAATGAAACTAGAGAACAAAATAAACCTTTTATAATATTTTGAAGATGACATGATTGAAAAATATACTTTTTTTGATAAGAAATTATACACAATATTTTTACGATAAAGAAACTAAATGATTTGGGTAAAAAATATTAATTTTGTTACTTCTATGTGAATTAAATAATACTTTTATATTTTACTAAGAACCTACTTAAAATTCGAGAGTAACAGAATCTCTTATCCACATGTGAATTATTAAAATTATTAATTTTAAATATAGAGGTTTTACATTGATGACTTTGTGAATTAGGTTTTCGTCTGTCTGATTGCTATTTCTCTTCATAAATATCTTGCTTATCTGTAATACTAGTTTGTTAATTTTCGTGATGTTCAATTTTGAATTTTATTCTAAAGAATCAGCCAAGCGATTGTTTCAAATGATCCAATGAAATTGCTAGAGGGTTTCATGTGCGTTGAAAGATATTTCTCATTTTCTGTTTGATGTATTATTTGCGGGTTGTATTGTCTTCGATACGTGTTATTAAAAAGATGCAAAGGTACTTTAGTATAACTCAAAGGGAACAGTGTCTGAGATATAAGATGGCATAGTACAATAGATCTGCTCTCTTACATACTGTATTAATATTTTGCATTTTTTTAAATTATTATAAGTCGACGTAGAAAATATTAAAATCGATATTCCATCATTGTTGTGATTGTGAGTGTTAATGATTCAAACAACAAAACAAAATTTTAATCCGGCACAACAATGGCCGTGACATCTACATTATCTACAATAGCGCTGAACAAACCGAATCTTAGCTAAATGATGGACTAAAGCAGAACGTTAAGATGATACCTACTAGTGGTGACATATATTGTTTGTTACTGAAGATATGACCTCAGACCATGTTTCCCCTTTTAACAATTATTATCTGTAAAATTGTTTTTTTAAATGCACAATAAACGCCGATTCCTCCGAAATGAAATTGAAAACTGATTGTAAATTGAGCCACCCTGGAACGCTTCACCATATTTGTATACCTTGTAGAGAGGTACCGCGTCTTCATACGACACAATTTTTAAAAAGTAATTAATAAAAAAATATATTTTACTTTTCTTTAAAAGATTTACTTACAGCCATTGATACTTGTTTACACGTGTGAGTACTATTATTAGACAGAGCCTATGGCCAAAAACAAGAAACCTTTATTTTACAGGAATAAGTGCAATACATGTGTTGTTTAAATAGCAACTCAAGTAGTCAGTTAGTAAATTAGTGTGTGTGTTTATGTGTGTCATAAAAATTCATTTTATTCATCACGATTAATTAATTAATGAATTAAGAAGAATATAATTGTCCTCGGTCAGAGTCACGAATCGCATCACCTTATTATATTCAAGAAGACGTTTTTATTGTGACGTTGCAATTTTTCAGAAAAATTTTTTTTTGGCTGTTACAATTATGCAAAGTAATTTGTGCCTACCGTACCAGAAAAAGTTGATTGCTCTAAAAATAGATAATAAATGTTTATCAATCAATAAATGAGGTACACTTACTTACAGGTAAAGTAGATTTATTCACGGAAAATACCAGGCTGACGTGGTGTAATTGGTAGCATACCTACCCGGAAAGCTAGGTGATCTGAGTTCGAATCCCGGTAGCAGCCAAAAAATTTTTTCGTCGATTCGATTTTTCTAATTGTTTTTTCAATTGGGTGAGGAACATTGTAGATCGATATTTAAAAAAAATCATTTTATTTGTTTTAATCTACTTATATATTTATTCATTATACCTACATGTTTCGGAAAACCTTTCCATTGTCAGTGTTTAATATATAAAACACCCTGACGATGGAAAGGTTTTTTCGAAACACGTTGGTGTAATAAATAAATGTATAAATAGATTAAAATAAATACTAATCTAGTTTTTTCTTCCTAATTGATTAATTAATTTGGAATCAACAAAGAATGGTTTTTGTGATCTTAATAAGACATTGTAATGTACTAGCGTAGTTAAGTTTTAGTGATAGAAACACGATATACTAATTTATTGAAACATAAACAGTTTTTTTTCAGTTTCTTATTCTTATAATTTTTATTTATTTATTTAGGAATTTCTTTAACTTTTTGCACATATTTTTTATGAAATTACAATATTTTCCTAAATTTAAAGTGGATAATAGTATACTAATTTTTACATAGATTTCAGGTCAGAAAAAATGTACGGAAAAACAACTTTTTATTGGTTAAGAGGAAATATGTCTGTTTATAAGAAAGGTCGGGATAAGAGAAGATACTTTTATGTTTACCCAAGTTTATTGTCAGTATTCCATTATTTGTTTTCCTATCAATGTCTGTCTGGTTATATTTCTTTTTTTGAAAATTTAAGTTTTTAAATTTACTTATATTGAAAATTGAATAAATGTTAGAAATGTAATACTAAACTTTAATATTAAATACATCAGCTTCCTTTTCTATTTATATTATTGAAGAAAATATTACAGAATACTTTTTCCAATGGATTTGTTATGTTTTGCCTCTCAGTGTTGCTAATTGTAGTACTTTGAATCTGGTTAAACAACAACTTCTACGAAATTGGACATCATTCTTTTAATAGTAGTAGTAAAATTAAAAACTAGAAAGATATGGTATAATGCATAATGGAAGTAAAAGAACCGCCTGGGTTTAGTGCGAAACGGCTGAGCATCCTGGTGAGTAGGAGTTCCTTCCCTAAGAAAGACTATCTTACAATGCCTTTGAGAATGTTGTCGTTCTAGGCTCTGTAGGTGACTTTGATGTTTTTGCTGTTTGGTAATATATAGCATAAGCGCAATCTCTGAAGATTTCCTATTTTAATAAAATTTCAGACGCTCGTAATATATCTCATCAAACAAACAATGTGTAAATCTTAGTTCATTAAGACTTTCGCTGTGAATCGCTCATTAGTTTCTTAATTTAAATGATAAATAATAATGGGAACATACTCAATATTTTTTGGTTTTATTATGATTTTTAATTCAATTATGTCCATAAAGTGGGTCTGCGAAGTTAGGTGGAGTTGATTGAGAATGTAGTTAAAAGTTTCCGTCAAGGGTCCCTAATGAACCGCCGCCAATTATTTTATACCTAAGGGTCGAATAATTGGTTGTAAACAGCCCTGCGGTAGATTAAAATACTTGCTCGTCGGGAGTTACTTGTTCAAAAGTTATATTTTATCGAGGTAAAAACTTTGAAACGGCTTAAAAATAAAATAATGAACTTATAAATTGACACTTATTAACTTCTTTATTTCTCTACAATTTCATATTTATAACGCCAGAGTTACTTTATCTTTTACAATTATATTTATATAAAATATTTTTTTATATTTATTAACAGTTCAGATATTCAAATAATGATTTAATTCTCTTTTCATACCTTTTTAATACTTGCATATACACTGATCGCATCACTAGGATTTGAATCGTTGAGCCATTATATATATATATATACAATATATATATATAGTATCTATATATATATATAATATATATATTTACCGGTAAGTGGTTCTACTAAATGAGATTTTTTTTTAAATTAGCCCAGACTTTTTTATATATGATAGTCTTTTTAGTAAATTATTATTTATCTAATACTAACGAGCCGGCCCGGCTTCGCCCGGTACATATTTGTTTTTATAGTGATACGTTAACAATACATATCTAGTATAAAATTTTTCGATAATAGTAGACGTCCTTCAATGACGTGTGATCTTGTTGAGGTTGTGCCCTCTCAGGTAGGCGATGCTTGTAATGCGCTCCCCCACCCTACATTGCCGCAGATGTCGCCTGCGGCCCCGTAACATATTATGGCCAAGTCTTTTTTTGAACTCGTCTATCTTAGTATAGATATTTAATTTAATGATTTGGTAACAAACACAAATTTTATCTGCGGTAAATTCTAAGGGATGATAAGATGTTTAATTTGACAAGGAATAATATTGAATTGGTCGAAATTATAAACATATATTTGACGAAATTTTATAGACAAAAATGGTTGTTATAAGTTAACCTTTATATATAGATACCTATATGCTATGATTTTTTATAAATCATTTAATTGTTCACAATTCTTTTCTACACATTTTTTTATCGCTAACTGGTTAGGTTAGGTTAGGGTAATTTTTTTCCGACTTGACTCACTAATACCGTTAATACTTAGCTCCTATATGTGCTAAGGAAATTTTTAATAAACAAAAAAAAATTTGGAGAAATGCAGACCGTAACAGTAAAACTACATAAAAATCCATATAGTAAAAACTACATACAAATCCATATTTGATATATAGTCCGATCAAACAGACGGACGTTGATATGTTATCATTTTAAATCTTTATATGACGAGGACCATAATTACACCCATTCTTAAATCCAAATAATCGGACTCAACCTCCCACGAGAGCTACAGACCAATCTCGATTGCCACAACCATCGCGAGATTATTCGAACGCGTGCTGCTAGATCAGGTCGAATCCAGCATGGAAACTAACGACAACCAGATGGGTTTCAAAAAACAGACCTCTACCGACGCTGCAATATTTACTGTAAAACGGACACTGGAGTACTACAGAAACAAAAAGACTACTTCATACGCATGTTTCCTAGACTTGAGCAAGGCTTTCGACAGAGTTTCTCACCCTTTACTTTGGGCAAAACTCAGGGAAAGAGGCCTACCATCGAAGGTAATACGTATCCTCGACTCGTGGCACAGACAACAGGAAAACCGAGTAAGGTGGAGAGACAGTCTTTCCGAACCTGTCCACATGACGAGTGGCGTCAGTCAGGGAGGGTGCATGTCCCCAATACTGTTCAACCTTTATATGGACGAACTCACTCAAAGGCTAAACAATGCGGGGGTAGGCTGTCACATCGGAGGACAGTGTCTTAACAAAATCAGTTATGCTGACGATATGGTACTGATGGCACCTTCTATAAGAGGACTACGCGTTCTTCTAAAGTTCTGTGAAGTGTTTGCTGAAGAAACAAACATGCTCTATAACCCTAATAAAACAGCACTGTTGGTTATAAAGTATGGTCAGGGCCCAACAGGTATTCCTCCAGTTACCCTGAACGGTGTGATCCTGAAGGTGACCGAAAGAACAAAATACCTAGGACACATAATTACCGATAATCTTATGGACGACGACGATATTGACAGGCAAAGACGAGCTCTCAGTGTGAAAGCGAATATGCTGTGTAGAAAGTTTCGTCTTTGTAGCACCGCTGTAAAAAGAACGCTCTTACTTGCCTTCTGTGCAACGTTATATACATGTGAACTCTGGATAAATTATAAAAAGAGCAGCTTAGAAAGACTTCGCATACAATATAACAACGCCTTCCGTATGATGTTTGGCCTTCCCAGATATTGCAGCGCTTCCGGTATGTTCACTGAGGGGCGTGTTCCTAACTTTGCAGCCCTCATAAGATCCAGGCAGTGGCAGGGATGAGGGAAAGGATATACAGTTCCGGAAATATTCTTATCCTGGAAGCCCGCCTTACTCCAGCATCCAGCATCGATGCACACTGGAGAAAGATACTGGCCGCGCATAATTGACTTGCCATCGCTCGCTAAAGCCGATATTTTACGATATATTTCTTTTAATACTTTTAATACTTCAAATACTTCGCCTCTATTTTATATGATTTTCCTATTTCTCTTTTGTTTTATATAATATTTTTAATGTGTGTATCTACTTTTATATGGAATGTGTGGGATTGCACGAACCTCCCCACATTCTAGAATAAAGTTTTATTTATTTATTTATTTTATTCTCTTCATCTTCATAAATTTTTATCATCCACCTGAAATGTTATTAGAAATTTGTTGAAATTTAACCATCTTTTTGATCAATTTATATTTCTAATGACACTTTTTAATGTACATATTTAGTTATTATTTTATTGGAAACATTTTGAAAGACAGCGACTCGTCATTTTAATGACTGTGATGGCTCCTCTTCTTCGCCTTTCTGCTCGATCCTACTCCTAACTGAGTTTACGCCTTGTTAGAGGCAAACAAGCTATCTATCTACGTCGGGTGAAGGCTCTACGGTTTTTAACGTAGTATTTCCGAACACCCTCGCTTTATTCAAGACCTCCCCAGTTCACGTTGTGTAATTTTTTGTTTCGAACTATAGGGGATGAATTGGTTTTGTGGTAACCCTAACGCAAGCAAATACTGGGGTATGAAGTTCGTGAATGTTCATGGAAAACGCAAACAATACTACCTAGCACGTCAATTAAGCCCTACGGTGCAATTGCTAAACATACTATGTTCCATGGCCCTATATTATTTACCTATCATTCCTACGGACTGAAACCACTGCATCTGGTGTAGCTGCGCTTCCAGAGTGCGCGATCCTCTGCTTCCATGCCCTCTCCGCTCGATCCCCCATTGTCCTACCTGTATGGGATCGACCGCCATCCACTGGAAAGGTTAGTGACGTGCCGTTATCACATGCGCATGCACATATAGAGTACATAGATCCCCTGAAAGCCCTCGAGTCCTTCGTAGCCGCTCCTATGGTTGATTCCGTCTTCGACGCCCTCGCTGATTAATAATTTTATCTTCCGCCGTTATCTCGCTGTGCTTATTCCTTACGATCTTTTATATTTACTCTGCATTATCGTTATATCAATTACATTGTTACGTTTATTTACTAGCCGGCCTAAGTTCCGTCACCTGTATCTGGCCCTATGTCTCATTCTAGTGGTACGTTGGGTTCTAATGGATAAGGGGTTTGTAGAAGGTATGTGTAAATGTATGTGTACGCGGAAAATGTGGTTGCTTTAAATTCGGCCCCTCCATACCCAAAGGCTCATCGGTGACTGATCCCATCTTCCTTCTCCCGACACGAGTTCCGGATACGTTGACCTGAGCCTGGATGCGCCTTTTCATGTTGGGCCTCTTCTGTGCAAAGTACCGCACCATCCCTCGCGTCAGTGTCTGGCGTCCGGGCTCAGAGCCAGTTTGCCCCCCGAATTCCAACTCCTCCAGGTTAAACTAAGTTAAACTACGGTATATATACTGAAGCTACTGTAAAGATGGTCCCGGGCCACCTGTCAAGTCAAAAATATGCGAGTGGGGAGGGGGAGTTTCCTAGGCTCCCCAACCCTCGCCTGTGAGCAACTACAGCCCATTGGCCATTCGCGACACTACAGTGACTGCAATCACCCTCCCAGGTAGTACTTATTATAATCTGGTATGCATCAATACGTTCAATCCATTCCAGACGAGGGAAGACATCCGCACGGGTGTTGTGCCACCCGTGAAGAGCCCCCTCATACACTACGTACGAATAGATACATACTAATAAAATATAATATACATACATATACTTACATATACAATACATAAATAAATACTTGTAATGGTTGGTTGCCATGAGGTTTCACGAGGCCATGACCCCTCGTATTAGTAGATGGAAAGGTGGATCTGGACAGTAGGGATATGCCTAGCCCCTGGCCAGGGATGTCGGTGTATTTTCTCCAAATGGTGTACAGCTAGAATCCTGCCATCGATGATGATGGGATCTGCCTAATTTTCTCCGGCTGATGTGTAACTGGAACCCTGCCTTCACTGATGAAGATGATGTTGTCACTATCGAAACGTCACCTGATGATATTTAGCTGAACCGCCGCTAGTGATGATGATGATGATGATGATACTATCGTAACGTTTCCTGACGATATATATCTGAGACACCGCTAATGATGATGATGATACTATCGGAACGCCTCCTGACTATATATGACTGGGACACCGCTAATGATGATGATGATGATGATACTATTGAAACGTCTCCTGACGATATATAACTGGGACACTGCTAATGATGATGATGTTGATGATACTATCGAAACGCCTCCTGACGATATATAGCTGAACCACCGCTAGTGATGATGATGATGATACTATCGTAACGTCTCCTGACTATATATAGCCGAAACACCGCTAATGATGATGATGATACTATCGTAACGACTCCTGACGATATATAGCTGAAACACCGCTAATGATGATGATGATGATGATGATGCTATCGAAACGCCCCCTGACTATATATAACTGGGACACTGCTAATGATGATGATGATGATGATACTATTGAAACACCTCCTGACGATATATAACTGGGACACCGCTAATGATGACGTTGATGATGCTATCGAAACGCCTCCTGACGATATATAGCTGAACCACCGCTAGTGATGATGATGATGATGATGATACTATCGTAACGTCTCCTGACTATATATAGCCGAAACACCGCTAATGATGGTGATGATACTATCGTAACGACTCCTGACGATATATAGCTGAAACACCGCTAATGATGATGATGATGATGATGATGCTATCGAAACGCCCCCTGACTATATATATAACTGGGACACTGCTAATGATGATGATGATGATGATACTATTGAAACACCTCCTGACTATATGTAACTGGGACACTGCTAACGATGATGTTGATGAAGATACTATCGCAACGCCTCCTGACTATATACAACTGGGACGCTGCTAATGATGGTGATGATGATGATACTATCGAAACGCTCCTGACAATATATAACTGGGACACTGCTAATGATGATGATGATGATACTATCGAAACGCCTCCTGACTATATGTGACTGGAACACCGCTAATGAAGATGATGATGATGATACTATTGAAACGTCTCCTGACGATATACAACTGGGACACTGCTAATGATGGTGATGATACTATCGGAACGCCTCCTGACTATATATGACTGGAACACCGATAATGAAGATGATGATGATGATACTATTGAAACGTCTCCTGACAATATATATCTGAAACACCGCTAATGATGATGATGATACTCTCAGAACGCCTCCTGACTATATGTGACTGGAACACCGCTAATGAAGATGATGATGATGATACTATTGAAACGTCTCCTGACGATATACAACTGGGACACTGCTAATGATGGTGATGATACTATCGGAACGCCTCCTGACTATATGTGACTGGAACACCGCTCATGAAGATGATGATGATGATACTATTGAAACGTCTCCTGACGATATACAACTGGGACACTGCTAATGATGGTGATGATACTATCGGAACGCCTCCTGACTATATATGACTGGAACACCGCTAATGAAGATGATGATGATGATACTATTGAAACGTCTCCTGACAATATATAACTGGGACCCTGCTGATGATGGTGATGATGATGATGCTATCGAAACGCCGCCTGACTGTATATAACTGGGACGCGGCATATGAATAGACAAATAAATACCTAATTAGTTAATGAATCATCAATTAAATAAATAAATAGAAATGAATAATTAAGTTCGGCGTCGAGCACACGGGCCGCGCGATCCCTGGAAGTTCACACACATGCAGAGAAGGGTTAATTTGGGCAAATTAATTCGCCCCTATTATGGTCAGTACGGATTCGGCATGCAAACAAACACCTGTGGATAAAAGTATATTTAAAGTTTACGATACAGGGGTTAACTTTCACTGTCGGCGCTCCTTCCGTCTCTGTCTGGGGTGTCGAACCCGAGACCATTCTTCTTAATCGTGCGCCACCTTTATATATCGTTATAATCTCAAAACGGAAAGAGGATGACATGACTTACCCATCTGCCGCCGATTATATCCATTCCAGTGCATCGTAGTTTCACTTTATGTACCTCACTTTATACCTAAGGATTGCGGACACTTGCCTTGCACGCGCATACGATTCACAGGCCCCTAATTAACTATAGTTCGCGACCTAACCTTTGATCCTGCCATTACGCGCTTATAAGTTTCCGTAGCTGGGGCTTAGTATCCAGCCTCGGCAACTATACGGTGTATATACCTTAATCAAACCGAAACTAGACATTATTTTCTTTTCCTTGAATTTATATTCCTCGAGATACCGGAATTAGACTCTAGTCGACAATTGTAAGTATTTATATATCTTAATAATACTGCAACATAGTCCTTATTTCCGTCTTACGTATCCGTACTTCCCGGGTCATCGAGACTAGACTCCAATTCTAATGATCATACTCTAATGATTATACGCACCGATATTTTTCATAAAACCCGTTACCCGTTATTTTCCGATGTTACATATTCTTATATTTATCCGAAATACCGGGATTAAGCTTTGAATCTAGGATTCCATCCATTTATAAGTTTTAACAAACCCATGAAGCAACCACTTGTCCACTTGTTGTTGTTAAAGAATTGATTGCTTCTATAATAAAACCCCACTAGTCTACATCTTTATAAGGTCAATACATATTACTTTTAGGGTCCGCCGATTTAGTTTTATTCTTATTATTATTATTATTATTATTATTATTATTATTATTATTATTATTATTATTATTATTATTATTATTATTATTATTATTATTATTAATTAATTACACGGCTTAATAGCCTTTTACAACAGGTTTATACATAATTAAAATACAACAAACGATTAAATGTAAAAGAAAAATAAAGGGTATAGATGTAAAAAGTATATATACATAGTTTAAAATAATGAGGTTAGACATGTATGTAAAAAGTATATATGCAAAAAGGTGTAAAGTAGCAGGTTTATACATAATTAAAATACAACAAACGATTAAATGTAAAAGAAAAATAAAAGGTATAAATGTAAAAAGGTATATATATACATAGTTTAAACATAATGAGGTTAGACATATATGTAAAAAAAAGTATATATGCACAAAGTGTAAAGTAGCAGGTTTATACATAATTAAAATACAACAAACGATTAAATGTAAAAGAAAATTAAAGGGTATAAATGTAAAAAAAAGTATATATACATAGTTTAAACATAATGAGGTTAGACATATATGTAAAAAAGTATATATGCAAAAAAGTGTAAAGTAGTGATCTCAGAAATTTTTACTCACCGATAATATAGCAATATTAAATTTGAATAGCCAGGTATATATAAAAAATTTAAGACATTATATAAAATTTTAATATTTTGAAAAGAAATGATCATATAATGATTTTTTAAATTTTGAGAGAGATAGATATAAAATGTCGACATATGTAGGTAGTTCATTGCCAAGTTTGTGCATTGATAATAAAATTATATTATTCTTAATATAATTTTATTATCATCTCGAATATTTGATATCCACTCTCCGGCAAATTTTAATATAGTTTAAATCATTTTAATATAATTTATCATTTTAATATAGTTTAGGAATAACGGGATTCTGTAATTTCTACAAGTATAAACAACCCCAATCTTACCAAATCCATTTTATGTAGTGAAAGACGCGGGACTTATATTCTTCCTAAAATGTAAAATGAACCCGGTCCAGATGAAACATCCTTATTTAGTTTCAGGACAACGAGGTTTACGCGTTCCACGAGGAATATGATATAACCCGATCTAAACGAAGGTAATTTTATATAATTTGAGGACAGCGGAACTTACAAATTTCATAAAGTATATCGTGAAGCCAATCTAGGCGGAGACACTACGTATATTTTAAACAGAGTAAGAGTTTAAATTTTACCATCAAGCCTAATACACCGCAAGAATGTCCTAGGCATAGTAAACAAAATAGCGGTCAAAACTGTAGTG
>JADDOH010016511.1:0-41496 GCA_016648135.1 Agrypnia vestita
TATATGAACGTAGCTGAAACAAAAGTGGTGTACTAAGACAGAAGAATATAGAAGAAAACCTAACCTCTATGCCTACCCCTGAGGAGAAATAGCGTGATAGGTAGATGGTTAGTTGTATTATTTATCAGGAAGCGGGTCAAATATTAATGGCAAACTCAGAAATCAACTTCTTCTTCAAAAATAGCAAAATAATTTTGTGATTTTCACCACTTTTTTATATTGAAAATATCAACATGTTTCAAGACCCATGGCTCCTTCGTCAGGATACAATTGTATACTAACAAAAATTAAATTTAATAATCGAAGTATAGACAATCAAAATATAAAAAAAAATATTTTTGGAAAATGAATAATGATAAAGTACCTCCTTAACATGAAAAAAATTATTTATTTTTATAGAAATTTAAAATAAATTAAGTTTTAATAATTATTAATAATGAAATTTAAAATGAATTAAATTTATTGAATATTACTATTACTGAAATTTAAAATAAATTAAATTTGAATAAATATTTTTATTAAGTTCTGCGGGTTAACTATTTTTAAGTGTTACAGCTATTTCGGCTTGCAAGGCCATTATCAAACAGAATTTATTAAAATTTAATTTATTTTAAATTTCAGTAATAATAATATTCATTAATTTTAATTCATTTTAAATTTCATTAATAATTATTATTAAACTTTAATTTATTTTAAATTTCGCTAAAAATGAAAATAAATTTAAAAGACAACTATTTGTAAAAAGGACCTGGTTATTTATAATATTCAATTTACTATTAACACTTTTTCTTATTTCCAAAATGTATAATTTATAATTTATCAAACTGTGATTCTGTATAATTTGAATGTAAAATTTGTAAACCCTTATTTGATATTTTCAATATAAAAAAACTAACCCATAAAAACCAAGTTTTTATTATACTCCCTTTCTTTGTAAAATATAACAACAATTAAAGACGAATTAAAAGATAACATAACACTAAACTTACAGAAATTTAATATATTTCTAAAATGTCAGATGTTTTGTGCTTTGATAAGACACTTCATGCTTTGAAGAATAAATTCTAAAAATATTTGTCAGTCAATTTAGATTTTCGAAATTCGTAGTGAAGTACCTATTACGTATATAAAATATTCCGTGACGTTATCGGGCCGCCGTTGCTAGTAGTCAAACTTTTGTAATGATTCAAATTTAAAAAAACTATTAAAAATTTGAAAAATCCAAAATTATACTATAATTATTATTATTTTTTAACGAAAATTTGATAGATCTTCTCGATCATCACCACGAGTCTGCTTGCAAAGTTTCAGCTCGATTGGATCACGGGAAAAGGGTCAAAAATCGATCCAAAGTTTTTTCGACGGCAAGTCGGCAAGAAAGTAAGCAAACGCCACGCGTTAATATAAAGGGAGTAAAAAGTGGTGAAAACTCAGTTTATTTCATCAATTATATCAGAAATTAAACTAAATGAACGAGCACCAAGCTTTAGGAAATATGTAGACTAATATATAGACTACATAGCGAAGATGCGGGGACTTTTGGAAAGCAGCACTTATAAGAAAATCAAAAAGAATCCAACGGATAGAATCGACAGAAAAACTAGGGAGCTGGTCAAAGCTTCCAGTATTCCAGCCGATTTGCATTTCAAACTATTTGTGCAAGCGTCAAAAACACCAGCAATCTACGGGCTTCCCAAAATACATAAGGATGGAGTGCCACTAAGACCAATTGTGAGCGCAATAGGAGCGCCAACATACAAGCTGTCACAATATTTGGCCGGTCTCCTACAGATACAGACGGGGAAGACGTCTTCATGGGTGAAAGACTCAGCACACTTCGTCAATATGCTAAAAGAAATAAAGTGTGAAAGGGGTGATATACTAGTCAGTTTTGACGTCATATCCCTCTTCACTAATGTGCCTGTGGACGACGCTTTGAGTCTGTTGGAAGAAATTTATGATGAAGACATCTGCGCACTGTTTGAGCACTGCCTGACGAGTGGATACTTTTCTTTCCAAGGTGAGCTCTTCCAACAAGTGGAAGGCGTAGCGATGGGTAATCCACTTTCTCCGGTGATTGCTAACTTTTTTATGGAGAAATTCGAAGAAACAGCACTGGACACAGCATCCTTTACTCCGAAGGTCTGGTGGAGATACGTCGATGACGTGTTTGCAATCTGGCCGCATGGTGAAGACAAACTAGGTGATTTTTTGGGACACCTTAATTCACTACATAAGAACCTGAAGTTCACCATGGAGATAGAGAAAGACAACGTGCTGCCTTTTCTTGATGTTCAAATAAAAAAGAAAGCCGATGGGAGTTTCGGACACAGAGTGTATAGGAAGCCTACACATACCAACCGTTATCTACATGCGAACTCCCACCATCATCCTGCTCAAAAAAGAGGTCTCATCAACACTTTGGCCACGAGGGCCAAAGGATATGCCAAGATGAATATCTACAGGAGGAAATGATAACACTCAGCGACGCACTGGAAGGCAATGGTTACCAGAAGCGACAGATACAACGCGTCATAAGTACGAGGTCTGTTCGCCCTGAAAAACATATAGAACCTGAGTGCAAAGGCATCGCCTTTCTGCCCTTTGTCCAAAGCGTTACAGACAGAATTGCCAGAGCTCTCAAGAAAAGAGACATTAAGACAGTTTTTGGTGCCAACTTCAAAATTAAAGATATGTTGAGATCAGCAAAGGATCGAGATCGCTTAGAAACGGACGGTGTGTATAGACTCGATTGTCAAGACTGCGATAAAGTATACGTGGGGCAAACGGCGCGTACCATTTCCAAAAGGGTCAACGAGCACAAACGGGCATGCAAACTCGGTCATCCCGGAAAAATCAGCACTGGCTGAGCATTTTCTGGATACCGGCCATCATTTTGCATTCGAACCGAAAATCCTTGGAAAGCCTAAGAGTCACCATGCGCGTCTT
Source organism: Agrypnia vestita (assembly GCA_016648135.1). Taxonomy (NCBI): domain Eukaryota; kingdom Metazoa; phylum Arthropoda; class Insecta; order Trichoptera; family Phryganeidae; genus Agrypnia; species Agrypnia vestita. The sequence goes on from JADDOH010016511.1 coordinate 2,950, forward strand.
ATAAAGGAAGCACTAGAAATTTACAAGCATCCGATAAACATTAATAGAGATGATGGTCTCAAATTAAAAACATCTTGGTATCCGGCGCTTCAAAGTCATTCTCGTCGCAGACTCCGCAGAGATAGTGATCAGACAACAGATGAATCATACATACAACACAATATAAACACATCATGACTTCGGCACGGTATTGCAAGCTGATACTTAACCACAACACCAACATTCAAGACAACACATCAGCCCTGATGATGGACCCTGCAATGGGATCCGAAACGTCGGCCCGAAAGGTCGTAATAACACGGCATAATACCCCAGCAAACACAAACTTGAAGATTCTGAGTGGCCGTGAAAACCTAAGAACATTCTTACGTCATTTGTTTTAGAATAAATTGGAAACGTCTGGAAACCGATTGAACGCACCGAAATATACGAAAATATTTTATTGAAAATTAATATAAATTTAAAGTACTAGAAAGTACTGAGACACGCCTGCTGGCCTCAGACTCAATGAAGGGAAACTCCTGAACTACCCCTCCACGCGGTAGGGGGCGGGCTACGTCACAGCTCAGTGACGGCAAATACAGACAGGGACCGAACGCTTGATCGGTATAGGCTGGCTCCCAACTTTTCCCCCGGGATAAAGTTGGCAGGGCACTCTGATGCCCTGGGGGGAAGAGAAGCCCCCTAAAGGCGGAAGAACCTTCGTGGTCAACGGCATAGAATGTGGAAAGCAAAAACCATATTAAAGGCCCATCGTGGCAACCCAAGAAACAACAAGTGGACACGAGTGCTTGTTGCAGACCAATCCTAAGATTGCGACCCAAAAATAATTTAAAATGCGTCGCAGGGGTTATTTTGTGTTATGACATGTTATACATCATTTAATTTTTCACATAAGTGTCTTCTTTCTTCCTTTCACTTTTCCTTTTTTATTCAATAATATCTACTTTTTTTCGTATCCATTATATGACGTGGAGTTCAGATCCTTATGATCTGAACCCCTCGTCATCACCAGCTAGTTCAATCGGAGTAGAATGGGACTAACCTTACTCCTCTATTACAATCTCAGGGTCCTTTCGGTGATCTGCGCACTGAACTCTCTCTCTCTCGAGCCGCTTCAGGTGCCTCTCATATTAACAAATTCAAGTTGCAACAGATTAACAAAGATGGGTTTACATAACAAGACATTTTGTGCAATCAACATATTTTATAGTTATATCTACAATTAATTTACTAGTTTTATATAGTAAATTCTTTGTTCTCGTTTTGTTGTAAGCTACTCATCTCGGCACAGGAGTGGCTCTTTTTCTTACAAACATTAAATTAATTTATATATAAATAAAACACTTTTTAGTTAACCCAATAGTGGTCTTATACAAGTGTTTTATTTATATTAGGTCCTTACATATGAAATTGACGTTTTACCGTACTGGCAAATTTGATCTCAAATATCTTCTCTTTGGTTAGGAATTCCAAATCCAAATTTTTACAGCTATTTACTCATGTATTTGTGTTTTGAAAATTATAATTCATTTGTTTTTTCCTCAATTGTTTTTTTCTTTGCGAGACTCAGTTTACAAAATGAAAAACTTGAAATATCGCGTTATTTACGAGTACGAGTTCCACCGTGGCACCAGTGCTGCAGAAACGGCTCGAAGGATTAATGTTGTGTATGGCGACGGTGCCGCAAAAGAAAACACAGTGCGTTTTTGGTTCCAACGTTTTCGTTCTGGAAATTTCGACCTGCAGAACAAGCCCCGTGGACGGCCGGAGACCAAAGTTGATAATGAAGAATTGAAGGCTATTGTGGAAGCGGAATCCATCGCAAACCACATCCGAGTTAGCTACAGGCTGCGGTGTTAGTGATAAAACTGTTTTAATCCACTTGAAGCAAATTGGTAAGGTGAAAAAGCTTGAAAGGTGGGTACCTCACGAAATGAGTGAAGCAAATCAACAAACGCGAGTTACTTGTGAGCGTTTGGTGGACTAGTGCTGGTGTCGTTCACTACAGCTTTCTTAAATCTGGCCAGACGATTACGGCAGATGTCTATTGTCAGCAACTGCAAACCATGATGGAAAAGCTAGCTGCTAAACAACCGAGGCTGGTTAATCGCTCTAGGCCACTGCTGCTTCATGATAACGCTAGACCACACACTGCACAACAGACGGCTACCAAATTAGAGGAGCTTCAATTGGAATGTCTAAGACATCCACCGTACTCTCCGGACCTTGCCCCAACAGATTACCATTTTTTTCGAAATTTGGATAACTTCTTGCAAAGGAAAAAATTCAACTCCGATGAGGCAGTCCAAACCGCCTTCAAAGATTTTATTGATTCCCTTCCGAATGGTTTTTTTAGTAAAGGGATCGATGAACTACCTATGAGATGGCAAAAGTCCATAGATAGCAATGGTACATACTTTGATTAAATAAATATATTATAATAAAAAAAAATCGACTTTATGTTCCTCCCATACTAAACGTCAATTTCATATGTAAGGACCTAATATTAAAATCAATCATGTCATTCTACAAAATTAATGCCAAATCAATAATTAATATAACATTAAGTTAAATAATTAACTAACCATCACACCGTTTCCCCGAAAGGGTAGGCAGAGAGGATAGAACGCATATTTTTCTGTCCTGTCACACCGCTTTTGCTTCGGCAACATACTTCGGCATCATTCATTCTCATTCATGCTCTACGGTTGTTGAGACTTTTAATTGTATCCAATCGTGCCGGTCTTTCGCGGACGCCCTTTATTTCTGTTGCCTTCAACACTCGCTTCGTATATTTTCTTAACCATACTTTCCTCGCTAATACATTCTACATCACCAAACTATCTCAGCACTCCTTTCTTTATTCTATATCTACCACACTAATTTGTTCATTTCCACTCTATCGACTAAAGATTTTTTACACAACGCCTTAGTGACCGAATTTCCACTGAATTCAATCTACTTTCATTCCTTTTTTGCCAATTCCAGGCTTCGCTTCCACATATCAGAATTGGCACTAGAATGCCATTATATACGCTATTCTTTCTTCCTTTGACAGATTCTTGTTAGCCATGATTGCATTATTAGTATCATTCTTAGCCTTGCTATCCTACCTATTTATTTATACCTACTTTTTTTTATACCTACTTCCAGAAAATTTATACCTACTTCCAGAAAAACAAACTCGTTCACTTGTTCTACACATTCGTTATTTACTCTTCTTCTTCTTCATCAGCCTTCGTCTTTCCACTGCTGGATATAGGCCTCTTCCTTATTTTTCCATTCTTCCCTGTTGTTGGCTAATTGTAGCCATTTATTTCCCCCCACAGCGACAATATCATCGGCCCATCTCTTTTGAGGTCTTCCGATGCCTCTTTTATTTTCCCAAGGTCTCCATTTCAGAACTCTGGGAGGCCATCTTGTCTTGCAACGTGTCCTGCCCATTGCCATTTTAGCTTCGCTACACGATCCATGAATTCCACTACTCTAGTTCTGCGCCTAATTTCTTCGTTTCTAATTCTATCTCTTAGGCTTACTCCAAGCATGGATCTCTCCATGGATCGTTGCGTGCATTTGAGCTTTACTACACTTTTCTTTGTAAGGGCCATAGTCTCCAATCCATACGTCATCACTGGCAGTATACATGATTCAAAAGCTTTCTTTTTAGGCTATTTGGGATCTCTTTGTTCTCGAAGATATGTTTGAGTTTGCCAAAAGCAGCCCAGCTCATTCGTATTCGTCGTTATTTACAATTACATCAATCTTAGGCACTCTGTGTAAATCCAGGACAAATGAATTAATTAATTAATTAACCTAGATAATAATGCAAATTTCATATCACAACGTAGTTATTGATATTAATCAAAACGCAACCACCTCTACCGCGTCCTCAATCTATACACGGATGTGTGTAGAAGTTTGTAGGTGTGCCGGCTAGAAACTTGTCACTGTTGCAAAGTTCTCGGGGAAGATTCCACCCTGGAGAAGGATTTATGCCACCATCGGTCTCGATCGCGACAGGATCTTAAAAATTGAAAACATCTTGTTTTTCCTTCAGACAACAACTCCGTGGTTTGAGTTTAAAACTTTGAAGTGGAGTAAGAGTTATCGCATATTGGAAACAAAAGTGGCACAATACCAAATTTGCACTTTTAAAATTTTAAATTCAATCAAGGGCGAATTTGTGATTCTCTCGTATTATTTTGAATACTGTAAAAACGCACACGACAAAAAATATAAATAAGGTATTAATTTTTTTTAATTATTAATAGCTTGAAAGATTTGGCAGGTACTTGGTTTTACAATATTATAATTTAAAATATGATTTATTTTAACATAGTAATACCACAGTATACCCAGAACAGTAGTTTACTCCGGCCTGTCGGCGAGTTATTAGCCTACTCTTGCGTTGACGCTAGGGTTGTCACTTTATTTTTACTCCCTTTCTTTTAATTTGTAGCGTCTGTGATTCCGACGCATAAGGTAGACACGAAACCCGAAATTTTCTGTAATTAGTATACCTAGTTTCTGCACTTAAATTGCAAGAACGCTGATTAACATCAACGTAGACTTTTAAAAACTCACAATCTTTGTGATAATCAACACACCTTTTTAGTTAAGCACCACAAACATAAAAAAGGCATTTTTTTCAGGAAGCGCATTTTTTTCTAAAGCGGCGGCTGCGAGCGAGAATGGCACCGAAGGCACGGCCCTTGCTGCCACCGCCTTGTGCCCCCATATTCTATGTCAATGTGTGCGTCACAGTGCGTGCGTACACGGCGCCGAGCACGCACGCACACATTCTAATGGGTAGCGGCCAGTACTTAGTGTACTGTGGTAATACACACATAAATGAGTTATTAATTACTACTATAGTTTTGAGAGGAAAAGTCTCTCTCTTCATGTATGTGTTCAATATACAGCAGTATCTACTCCAGGTACACCAACTATAAACCTTTTCATTTATCTTGTGGCAAATAAATGTAAAGTTATCGAAAACAGATCTATGAAACGTAAGAAACAAATTTATTGTCAACAATTTCTTGCGGAAAAATTCATTTACAGTTGCAACAAAATCCATTAGTTCGACAAAAAAGTATTGTTTGAGGACTAATTAAATTATTTCCCTGTTAAGGATATACTATTGAATCAAAGAGTGAATAAATTTTAATGTTTTTTTAAACTTATGTAATTTTTTAAATAAAATTTTGATATATACAACAATAATGAAATTCATTTTTATATTATTCATATTAACTTCACGACTGGTCTCGATTTCATGTGAAAAAATTTGGAATTGAAAAATAACACACTTCCCGTCATCGAATCGAGCTGAAATTTTGCACTTCGACTTGCATGTCGATGACGGTGCATTCTTACATTCTCTTTAGGGTCACACATATACACGCATACAAAAAAATGAAAATTTATCTCAGATATTCGGGCACGTACCTGCCTTCTGGTACTATTTAAAAATTATATTATTTGAATCATGGACTCATTAGAATTTATCTCTTCATTTAAAATTTCTAAAATACAAAACTTGTTCTTCTGTTTATTCTGTAAAATAATGTATTTGATAATATTTGTTATTTTATAAAGGTTTTATAATAATAACTATGTTTTTATGGGTTAATTTGTTTGATATCTTGGATTGATATTTATACAATGAAACTATATATTTTCGTTTTTTTATATATTTCTTAATTGACTACGTTTCCATCATTCTTAAAAAATGTATTATTTTTGGGGGTAGGTACCACCTAACATTTTTTTCCAAGAACATATCATGTCTTGTCATTGATAGAATATTCGTGCATATAATTGTCCATGAACTTATATCATGTCTTTTCATTAACAGAATATACGTACATATAATTGTCAATTACAATCATTTACACCATATAAGAAAACCAACTATCTGTTTATGCAAATTTACAAAAAAAAATAGTTTTCCTCCTGAAAAATGTACATGTATGAAGATAGGAGATATTGACGGTTCTCGATCGATTTATATCTACCACATTCAAAACATTTGATAATAAGTGAATATTTTTACAGCGGAATTGGTGAACGTTGCTTTGTGTAAAGTTATCTGACTTGAGCCTCCTGTGAAATTCGTCTTCTTTTAAATATGTATCAATGTTTTATTCTTTATACGCTGTTTCCTTTGCTTTGATTGCTTTTTTTTTCATAGGTTTTCGTGTTATTATATTAATATGTATCTGTTTACGATGACATATATGCTATTTTTATATGTGTATTAAGTTTATTACTAATAAAGACGTATCTATAGGTTGGGACAGTGAATGGCTTTGATTTAGCGGCCGTGCCGCTTCGCAACGGTTTATACCACCGGCGCGGTGCGGCACGGTCCCGCTTGTTAGCAGGAAAAAAATGTCAACCTGGAGACGATTGAGTAGGACCGATATGGAAGCTTTTGCTCTTAGATCGGTCCTGTGTAAAGTGATCACTTGAGCCAGCTCATACAGATTACAAACCCTGGGTCACCTTTAAAAATGACTCCGTACACCTTTTCCATACAAGTAGCTTCGTCTCCGTGAGACCTGTATTACTTGCCAACTATAACCCGAGTTGCCTACTTTTGTCTGCGACCCGAGATATATATTTCCACCGTGGCATTTATCACAAGCGCCCGTTTATGCAATACGATGAATCCATTAAACGGAAAAAATGTGAGAATCTGTCGGAGCGGCCCAGCATCCCTGGTCCGGCCACGTGACGCCCGGCGGCACGACGGCGAGATCAAACGCGCGGGAGTATGTAATAATTATTATTATTAGCGCGGATCAAAGCGGGCCGACAAAGCCGCCGAAGCCGCCGCGGGTTTTTTTCAAACCACTTCTGTCTAAGCTCCTCTAAATGGTGCAATCTCAGGTGGCCACGTGGTAAAAGGGGATGCTGGCGCACAAAAAGGTTCCGGATCGATTTCACGCTACTTCGCGGGGGCTTTTGTTTGTGTTGTCCGGTCGTGAAAATCTTTTTGATGGTGCCTTCAATTCGCTTAATGGGGTATTTCACAAAAATGCTTTTATTTATTAGGTGGAATTTACAAAATTCACTATGTTATTACAAAGCCAACTATCGTGTATGGTGAAATATTTATAAACATATTTAAACGTATTTTTAAACAATATTTTTTTATGAAAGTATGTTCTAAGAACACAGTTACTGGATTTTGTCCCCAGAGGGATGATTAATTAATTAAGGATAAATTATAGAAGTCTCACCGAGACGAAGCTAATTTATATATCTATGATTCATCCTTAATTGATTAAAAGTATTTTTATTGATATTTCTTTGTATAGTAATAGTTATTTCACTACACTTTTAGCTCGCTCAAAAAAGCCAAATATTCTGATAATGTTGAGTTTTCATAGGTGATAATTAGTTATTATCTTTAATGAACTTATAAATGGCGTTATTCTAATGCTGTGTTAATATAAAAACAATTTCATCTTATTACAATTGCAGTGTACAAATACAACAATTTTTTTTGATATATCTGCATTTCAAGGCCATGAGAGAACCAAAAGAACCAGTTTTAATCTAAACTGTAAATGCAGTGTTTCATTACACTAAAAAATGCAACGTTTGCGTAGGTTCTATTAAATTCTAAAGTTTAAAAAAATGACATATCCTAATATACAGTGCGTACTTACGTAAGAACGTAAGCACACCTCTATCCATTCAAGAGAGATAATCGAAATGGTATGTGTAAGCCGTGCGTACGACGCGCATTGTTTCATTGTGTTGGTGTTTACGGGTATAAACACCAAAACAACGAAACAATGTGCCTCATACACACGGCTTACACATACTAATTCGATTGTATACTTCGTACGCAAGTAAGAATTATATCATCATCATCATCACTGTTGGCTCTACAAATTCTGGTGGGTCTTGGCCTCCTCAAGAGTCTTCCTCCGCTCATCTCGGTCTTGTGCCAGCTCTCTCCAGTTCTGAATCTTCAAGTTGGCCATGCTAAGCTCCTTCGCCCTATTGGTCTTGAATACAGCAGGGACTTAGTGCTTATTGTTTAGTCCTTCTCTTCACATGATGCAGCCACCGAAATCTTCCCAATTTTATGATTAACCTTAACCCTAGAATAATAACCTTCTTGGGAATAGCACTGAAGATAACCATACGCCTCAGAGGCGCACAATACTCGGTGCATAGTTTTGAATGTTTGTTTTTATTTTGAATAGATTTTTTATACTTTATAATAAAGTTTCATTCCTAACGTCTAAATTAAACAAAGTTTTCATTCATTACTTCTTTATTTTTGGTAATTAAAATTTATTTTTAACTTATGTCGAAAAATAATTTTAAAAAAAATCAAGTCTTTGCATAAAGGCTCCTAACAAATAAAAAAATACACAAAATCAACTGTTTTATCTTCTTATAATTAAATCACAATATAATTAGTCAGAAAAAAGTCAATCAGATCAAAAATTAAATCTTACTTACTTTATGACATTATTCTGGTATTAACCGTAAACAGTCTTTTTGAACTTCACGCTTCACAAGTCTTCTTTTTTTTACTCGCACGTAAATTACAATATCTAGCCGGAGGTTCATATTTATTATTACCTGGACTTTCTTCAGCAGGTTGAGCAATAATATTTTCAATTTTATTTCTTACATTTCTTGGTAAATTTGGGGTGTCTAGTCTTTCACCCACGGTGCAATCAATTGATCGCTAAGTTTCATCATATATTCTCTACGATACAAAGGTTTCTCGTTCTTTCATTTAATGTTATGGCAATATAGAATATATAGTCATTGGCCATCTGTTAGTTTTGCGAAAACAGGACAATGTAGAACAGATTTGATCAAATTAATGTGTCTACTCCACCTTTAGTCTAGTTATAAAACATCACTATTTTAGGACGATTCCTCTTCATAATTAGAAGAACTTTGTACATCTTCAGGCATAATGTCCACAAATTACCTACTCTTTAATGTCACTGCACGTTATCTTCGCTTGATCACTTGATCTTCTAATTCACTATCAGTCTGCTGAGCATCACCAGCATCAGACTCCTCTCGTATGTCTAATAATGTTATTATTTCATCTTCATCTAAAGGTATCCTACGTGCCATGATGTTCACAACATAAACGTGTCCTGATAATAAAATAAAATTTGTTCTAATTGCCATAAAATAAAAAACACTATAAGATTAAAACTGCGCTAAAAGTTACTCAAAAGATAACCGTACGCCTCTCGAGCTCATCAACCTTTAATAACTCTAAAACTATGATACACACCGCACACGCACAGCCACCGATCGAGAGTGAGTTGGCCGAATAGGACAAATGCGTACGCGCAATGGATAAAAAGAGACAGCGATATTACGTTTCGTTGGGCGCCTCTGCGACGTAGGTTATCAATCTAGGGTTAAACAAAGCAGACAGCTACAGAATTATAAATTCACATTTCATTTTTTTCAGTCTTCTTCTTGCAGTGCAATCTCCTATTGCAGGTCGGCGATCATATTGGTGATCATGACTGTGTTCACCGCACGGAATAACCCATTGGAGTTACGTTGGTACAGTAGCCGGCAAACATCTTGAAACTTTTCGGTGTAGTGGGGGGAAATTTGCGCATATACCTTTCCACCAACGAGACCCCAAATTTGTCTTCTGCGCATTCCCCCACAACTCCCAAAAATTTCATGAAGTTTGCCGGCAACTATACCAGTCCCTCAAGTTACGCAGCCGTGAGATTGTTTTTCCACTTATTTTTGTTTAACTTGGTAAAGACTATACTTTGGGCTTCTCATAATATGTCTGAAATACTCGAACTTTCTTATTTTGATGGTCAGAAGCACTTCTTGGCCTTTTTGCATGCACAAGAGAACTTCAATATTCGTAATTCTATCCACCCAGGTATCTTTCATTTTGCGTATCTCGTAAGCCTTCGACTTTCCGAATTAATTCTTTCTTTAGTATCAATTTTTTTCAGTAATTAACATTATTCTTTTCAGTGTCGTTATGTAAAAGATATTTACTATCATCTGATCTAGACCCAAATCTGTGGTGCAGACAGGTTCGTCCTTTGTATCTAATAGTAGAATCTAAACAATAACGATATTTTCTAAATTAACCAAATTAAAAAACACACTTTATAAAAACAGAATAACTGTAATACAAAGTGAATCCGAAATAGAAACATGAAATACTAGCCGTGCCCCCGGCTTCGCACGCGTAGATTTTTAGATTATTAACCTTAACATATACATGTATGTCGTTGCTGATTTTTTATAGAACTTTTTGAGTTCTACCACTTCTCCATAGAAAGTATTTAAATGTCTCTTACCGTTAAGGCAGCGTTCGTAAAAAACGCATCGCTCGACCATTTTTTCGTCTACTTTAATTGTAAAATAGGCCACCACGAAAAGCTATTTTATTTTAATGAGACAAAATATAGCTTATGTTCACTGAAGTTCATTCTAAATGTTGGTGACAGAATTTTTGAAATCGGATGAGTAGTTTCGGAGATTGCCTCCTACATCCAAACTTAAAAACTTTACCCCATTACATGTTAGTATAAATATGAATACCTTTGAATTTTTTTGTACTAGTTCTTAATTAGTTATTCAATTCCTATAAATAATTTTTTGTTTTTGTTAAAGTCTATACTTTGAATTTTAATTTTTATCATATATTGTATCCCGATAAAGGGACCATTGGCCCCAAAACGTTGATAATTCAATAAATAGAGATTTTATACAAAGTGTTTTCTTTTCATTAATATAAATAGTGTTATCGCAAGACTATCTTGCAGTTATTTAGATTAGATTAGATAGATTAGATAGATTAGATTAGATTAGAAATCAAATTACAATTTCCCCTTACGAAACGGACATAGGTACAAATCTCTCCCGATTTCCGACCACACTAAACACCATGCTCAATGGGAACGTTAAATTGTTTCAAATGTAACCATAACAGATCCAGAGCTACTCCCGGAGGTCCGACACGTTTTCCCCATAAACAGGGGCATCTGGACACACCGTATTTTTAGATAAAACCTCCCAACAATAAGGATCATAAAAAATAACAGACCGCTGAACCCTCACGTACAGAGGTCCACACAGATTGCATTTTTATTTTTATGAATGTTCTTATTTTTGTAATATTTAACACAATAAATTTTATATATTCAAGAACACATTCATATTTGTGAAGTTGTAATTTTTCAGAACCAAATTCTGTGAAATTTTTAAAACCGAATTAATTAATCAATTAGAATATATATAATATCTGTTGTATAAATGTATGTCCAAATAAAACGAATTATTCAATTAATTCTAGCGTCCATCTAGCGGTGGCGTTGCAAAGTAATTTCAACTACCGTATCAAAAAAAGCTGATTGCTCTATGGACAAAAATAAAAATTAATCAATTAATAAAAATAAAAACTACATATAAGGTCGATATATTCACGGAAATATATAGGGTTGCTATAGCTTAGTGGTCAGAGCACCGGCCCCGGAAAGGAGGTGACCTGGGTTCGAATCCCAGTAGTAACCTAGAATTAATAGAATCGTGAATCGAATAGAAAGCTATACAGAAGTAATATTCCTATCGAATAATTATGTATTAACAATATTTTTAGAGGGTATGTTTTACAGTTACATACAATTATTGGAGTTCGTCCACAGAGGGATCCTCTTTAATTAAGATAAATTATTGATTCTTATGATATGTATCCAATAATTGTATTCTTAGGACTGACTACTGAAAAATATTTCGAATGTAAACTGGTCTATAAAAGGGGAAAAAAATTCACACGTATTCTACTGTACATGTTAAATAATTCGGATGAATAGCATATGTGGGATATAAAAGCAAAGGCAGCAATACACAAAATAAAAATTGAGTCATCGAAGATTACTAATTTATAATGTACTGAATTCGATATTTTATAGGAAACGGACATAGGTACAAATGAAATATATGAAAAAATTTAAAGCCTTTAAATGAAAGATATGAAAAATGATTTTGGCAAGGACAGATACATAAAATCTAGAATTCAGTACATTTTAAATTAGTAATCCTCGGTGACTGCATTCAAAACTTTTTTGAATATTGCTACCTTTGGGTATAAAACCCAACATACAATCGTTAAAAAGAATATTGCTATATAAATATAAATATAGTAAAATATATATAATAATATATATATATATAATATATATTATATATATATATATATAATATATATTATATATATATATATATATATATATATAAATCTCATTTACTAGCGGCGACTTCTATATACTGTTTCATGGGAATGACAAATTTCAACCACGCATGGAGATAGCGTAGTTGTATCAAATAATTTTAATGAGGTACATAAATAGCATATTTATAACTTTCCATAATTTGATTTATTTATTTATTTAATTAATACACGGTACAGCGTACCATTAAAGAAACAATATATATAAACATGTTTAGATTGCTAGGTAATAATAAAAAAAAAGGAGATAAGTTATAATTCTATCAAAACAATTAATAAAGTGATATATAAAGAAAAATAAAACATTACTTAACATAAAGTATAACAAAATTACATCAAATGAAATAATAGTTATCAAATCAAATATGAATGTCAACAATCAATAAAACTACAACAAATTAAAAAATTATGTCTGAAATTCAAGAAGCAACAAAATTACAACAAAATGAAATAATTGTAAACAAATCAAATCTAAAAATCAAGAAGTAATAACAATGACAGTAAAATAAAATGAAATGTAAAATTCAAAAATCTAAAAACAAGAGATAGACATGACACCAATAACCAATTATAAACGACCGAATCCATCCAGAAGAGCTTTCTTGTAGGCGGCTAGTGTTTCCGAAAAAACATCCGATAGGTAGCCATACTCGTTTCCTAACCTATGGAGCCTTCTAATAGGTGAGCTATAGAGATAATTTACACTAACATTGTCACAATGAAACGATATACTTTGTCTAGTGCTCCTGGAAGGAATGTGATAAAAAATTAGCTGCGTTAGTTCTGAACTGTTGTAATAATTATTTACGATTTTATACAGTAATACGAGGTCAGCAATTTTCCTTCTATCGGATAATCTATTTAGTTTAATTATAGACAATAGAAAATTATAATTTATGTCCATTATTGGTATGTGTAATTTAAAATTAACAACTCTCAAAAATTTGTACTGCACTCGCTCAATATTATTGGAGTGAACAGTAGAATGTGGAGACCATACAGGAGAATTAGATTCTAATTGATTTCGTACTAGAGACGTATATAATAATTTAATGGAATTTATAGTGTTAAAGTCTTTTGTAAGATAAATCATTTTTGGTGGATCAGTGATCTTTGATGGTCGCAAGCGCCGTAGAGAACCCCCAAAAAAGACTATATGCTTTCCCATATAAAGAGCTTCGTCTAAATATATATAATTTTTCGCTTTATTTCAGATATATCTATTCTGGTACCTGTTGTGCGGCACATCAGCCAAGCACCTGCAGATGCCAGACACCCCAGGAAACCAAAGAACCCTCTCACCACCAGCGTTCTCACAACCATCGCCCTCAAAGACGTCGTCGTTCTCGTCAGAATCCAACATAATCCCGTTCTCCAATTTGGGAGACAGCTACGACATAGAAGCGACGTACATTTCACCGTCATCCTTAGACCCCGGAGGAAGAGAGGTCTGGTCCGCGAACGGACAGTACGAGCACTCCCACATTCAAAGCGAGCTGAGAACTGGCCTCTCCGAAAGACACCACGTCGTTCTCCGGAAGCCGGGCGAGCTGAACGAGCTGACTCTCAAGGAAGGCGATTTGGCTGAAAGACAGAACGACATTTCGAGCAACGGAACCCAGAGCAACGAGACCAGCAGCGCTGATGAATCGTCTGAGAGAGACGCCGCTTCGTCTGGAGGCGAAAGGGGGGCGAATGATGGTATACTGATTGCGTCTTCAACGGTGGCGTCTGTCGACTCTAATTCGATACTGAAGGGCGTGGCCACGAAAGATGGGATCGAAAGGGCCGAAGACTCGCGGTCTTTGAAGAGGGTCTTCCTCAGCAACAGATCCATCGTGTGCAACGACGGATCTCAAGCAGGGTGAGTACTCTTTATTAATATTTTTAATATTCAATGCCAAAGTATATTTAAAGGCCAAAATTAAGATGGAGTGACAACGTCCTCAAAGATATCTCTGCCTTAGATCTTCGAAACTGGAGAGAGCTGGCACTAGACCGAGATGAGTGGAGGAAAATTATTGAGGAGGCCATGACCCACCAAGGGTTGTAGTGCCAAGAATGATGATGATGATGAATATTTAAAGCATTTACTTTGTGGTTAGACATTATAAAAGAGTGTTATTTAAATTGGTATAAACCACTACCAGATTTTAGGACTACCGGTTTCGAGACGTTCCCGTCTCTTCGTCGGGGTTGGTCCTGACACTACTATGTTCACAACACAATAAACCACAACCATAGTGTTGTTGACTTTTTACCAATATTTGTCACATGCACGTTAATCTTGTCAAGGACAAGCATGCACTAACTAGCCTAGAGAACGATCAGGATTTCCTTAGAACCCTTTGTTCAATTTAACTTTCACAAAAGATTTAGTAACACCCACTCTAGACCCCACCCCCTCTCACTATCTCTCTCCCTCGTAGATTCCTTAACTGGAGGCCAAAATATATAATTAAAGTATGTCATTTTTTATGGGTAATAGCTTGTTATAAATAAAAGCACGTGTACGTATGGATTTCCGAGTAAAACCGTAATTTTATTATTCCTGAAATTCTCGACAATATTTTTAAGTAGTTTATAATATTCTTAGCTAATATTTTTATTTTCGTTTAGTAAATTTACTAACGATGAAAGAATTTAAAATGTAATTTCTTAAATCTTTATAATCTTACCCATTAATCTTCCTTGAAAGTTTGTTTTTCTAACACAAATAGCGAAGTAAATATCCTCTACAGTTTTCAATACTTTTTAATCAGTTTTACCACCATCCAAGATTGTCCAATCATGAAGTACAAAGTGATAAAAAAGAAGCCAAAAGTAATTAATTTTGATTAAAATTAATTTATAATTGATCAGCTTAATATTTTATATCAATAAATACGATGAAAGACAAGGCGGCAGGTTCTACTGAAAGGTTTATAAGAAATTTTAATTAAAAGATGGTAGTAAGCTGGTAATATAGATCAGTGTTTCCCAAACTATGGGTCGCGACCCACTGGTGGGTCGCGATCACAACACCGCGCAACACGTCTCGTCCAGGTCGTGCCGTATTTGTTATAGAAAAGTAGTGTCTGCAATTTTTACTCATTTAACAGAGTTGAAAAATAACTTTAACGCCTACTTCGAAGAGGAGATGAAAAAGTTCAACAGGATAAACTGAATTTAAAATAAATGTTAAAGTTTTTTGTTTGTAACATTGTGGAAATTCATTTTTAATATTTTAAAAAATGAGGGTAAACAGCACTGTTTTATTCCACTATATTTATTTTGAATTTTACATCGGACACAGTGGGAGAAAAATAAAGGAAAGACTTGAAGAGCATAAAAGAGCCGTAAAAAACTTAAGTTTAAATTCAGTAATGACAGAGCATGCCAGAATGGAGGGACGTAAGCTTGATTCGAAATTATTATATGGGTGCAATAAAGGAAGAAGAATGGACATCTTGGAGATTTTAGAAATAAATAATAATAAAATAAATAATAGAAATATAATTAACATCCAGATACCACCCATAACCTCTCCACTTCTATCCATTCTAACCCCGCCCCCGACCCCCACCACCATTACACCCACCCAATCCCTATAAATTCTGTCTCGAATTATTTTTAATTTAGTTGTAAACGTGATGTTATTGACAATAGGAGAAATCCCGAAAACGTTCTAACAATTCAAAATAAATATAGTGGAATAAAACAGTGTTTGAAATTCATTTCAAGACAACATACCGACTGAAATGTCAATATAACAAGTGAAGAGCTTATTGATTCATCCAAAGGTACGTCGCTAAAAATACTTTTAATCGCAAGCAATTAGCAAAATTCTGGCTTTCAGTTGCTGACACTTATCCCTGCTTGTCTGACGAAGCCATGAAAGTCCTCCTCCCATTCACTTCCTCATGTAAAGTAGAATTTTTTGCCATGGTTACTATTCAGACCAAAAACAGAAATAAATTGGACATATCGAATTCACTACGATTAAAAGTTACCAAAATTGAAGTCGATGCGATTATATTTGGACGTTTTTCTTTTTTTCTCAATTGAACAGTCTTTCGTATGGTTACAATATTAATTGGGAAAATGTGAGGCAGGAGGTGGGTCCCGAAAATTAGAAAAAAATATATGCTGGGTCGCGGTTCTGTCAACTTTGGGAACCACTGATATAGATGTCTCTCTTACGAATGCGTATAAATGAAATCCAAGAATTTGTTTACCACACTTATATTAGCTTCACCTGTTTGTCTGGACGGAACTTTAAAATCGATATTCCAGTTGAGCTGAAATTTTTGCAAACAAATGTATTCTCGATGTCAATACATGAATCAATTTTCAGATTTACTAATTAATCAATTAATCCATCACAATTAATTAACCAAAGTTCCATATGGAAAATTAGTCAATAAACTCACCAAAAGATGGCGCTAGCTTCCTACCGAAATAGCTTTGTATGCTGGGAATTATTAATAATAAAAAGCGGCTTACACTACGTCAGCGACGTAGCGAGGATGACTGCTTTAGCATTAAAATAATGCCGAATTGGTGGCGAATGTGTAGGGCCGATATGGGAGCTATTTCTCATGAAATGACCCTGGGTATGCGCGGGTCTCTCTTCGCTATGCCTACATAGAAAATTAGAGGCCACTTAAATTCACTACGCCTAGGGGTTCCGGCAGATACAAACACGCCACTGAATTGTATTTTAATGACAACACAAAAATACCAAAACATTCATAGCTTTGCTTACGCCATCTATTAAATAATCATTTTTAATCTCTCGATTGTCTGTTTGTCTGTCTAGTGACTGTCGAAAGGGAGGACTTCTTTTATATTAAATGTGTCATTTTCTTGTCCATTCAGATGTATTACTCTGACCGACACTGCAAATTCTGTTAATTTTATTTAATAATGTTCACCCTTCTTTTTTTAAAGTACTGTCACGTGTTGTGTCAGTACTTGGCCAGTCGAGCGTTAATTTGACAGCAAATAATCTGCAAATAATTAATAATAATCTTACGTAGTGAAATAAACCGGAGCGAATGGTACGTGCAGAAATTGGATGGAATGTTCTAGTGAATAGTGCATGTCGGGACAGCGTTAAAGCTATTATAAAGTGTCTATTTACGAGTGATAAATTTACGAAATAGTTTAATTTAAATAATAGCGTTAAGTCAAACAGTGTTAGGTGACTTTGTACGTTTGATTAATTAATTTGTCAGTAATTAATAAATCCGTTATCAAATTCCAGCGATTTCATTAATAACAATAATTTATTCATTATAATAATAAGCTTTGTATTTTGTCATACAAAGCTGGTCAACATAACAACCTTCACAGCTACGAAGATCGACTTGCCTTTTTCAAGATGCACAAACTTGAGTCCCGACGGAAAATATCCGATCTCATTGTGCTACACAAGATTCTCAGCGGAGCTATTGATTCTCTCTCTCTATCTGATAAAAATTTGCATGTTAAACTACGTATAAGAAACCCGGAGTTCTTCATAATAAGTCAGCACACTAATAATGTCGGTTACTTTTCTCCCATCACAAGGTTGTGTCGCACATATAATTTGTATTGTGCTGACCCTAACATTGATGCTGATATTCTTGCAGACGTCTTATCTTCATTCAAAAACTCACTCATACACAACATCCATTTTCTAAACGATGACATGAACCTATAGATCCATTAAATCAATCATTCGTTAAATACTAATCGCACTACACTCAAACACAAAATATATAATATACATAAATGTACATATAAAATATAATTAATTGCAAAAATACATGTTACTAGAGCGTGCCGAAGACACTTGTAATTGGGATAATGGGCATAGTCTTCACTATAATGTTTGTTATCAGAGTATCATGTACCTATTATCCTGTTAGTGTCTCTAATGAATAAAAAAATAAAAAAAAATAAAAATTAAAATAACACGACATGTGACAATGTGTTAAAATAAAAGTTTAAATAAATAATGCTCCATGTTCTCACTGCACGCCCCTGCCTCCATACCTACTGCCCGCCGCTGGTGGACAGTGCCTTTGATCTTGACCTCCTGGGAAATAGACGAGTGCTTATGTATCATCATCCAGCATCCAGCTCAAATATCAACATCTAGCACATTTGATTCACTTCGCATCAGTGTCGGCGTTGAAAACACACGTTATCAAAATAAAGAGGCTGCTTGAACAAAACGTTAGTCGCAGAACAGCTCCGCTGACAGCGCTCTTTGTAAGCCGGCTGTTTCAGCAGCAACACATTGCCGGCAGGGCCTTTGAATATGTAAGTCCCTCAGAAGACTCTTCTCCCCCCTTAGCGCACTCCCGGAAAGCTTTATGGAGGCAGTAGCTTTGTGTTAAAGCCCCTGCCTATCACCATTGTCGAGGGCATCTACGCCATCTTGCGGCCGTCTTGTTATACAATTTATTCAACGACCCCTTATCGAACTGTTTATTTAAAAAAAGTAACCCAAAAAAAAACAAGTTTTTATTGTTTCATATCTTTTACCCGTGAAAGCCTTAAATATAACACCTAGGCAACCTATATAATCGATGAAATTTTTATGGGCAACCTATATAATCGACGACTTTTTTATAGGTAGCCTATACAATAGATGAATTTTTTATAGGCAACCTATATAATCAAACAACAAGGAAGGATGGAAACGGAAGGAAGAGGCCTATATCCAGCAGTGGAGAGACAGCTGATGAAAAAAAAAGTAACCCATAAAAAACAAACTTTTATTACACTCCCTTTCTTTGTAAAATATAACAACAATTGAAGATGAATTAAAACATATAACATAACACTAAACTTACAGTAATTTAATATATTTCTAAAATTTCAGATGTTTTGAGCTTTGATAAGACACTTCACGCTTTGAAGATTAAATTCTAAAAACATTTGTCAGTCAATTTAGATTTTCGACATTCGTAGTGAAGTACCTATTATGAATACCGACGGAGTAATTCAAATTTAGAAAATATTCCGCGACATTATCGGGCCGCTATGCTAGTAATCAAACTTTTCTAATGCTTTCAGTTTGAATAAAACAATAAAATTTCTAAAAATCCGAAATTATACTATAATTATTAATTTTTTTAAACGAAAATTTGATATATCTTCTTGATCATCGCCACGAGTCTACTTGTCAAGTTTTCACTCGATTGGATCACGGAAAAAGGGTTAAAAAATTGATCCAAAGTTTTTTCACCCGGCAAGCCGGCAAGCAAGCAGACGCCATAAGTTAAAAGAAAGGAAGTAATAAAGACAAAATTATATATTAATGACGCTCAAAGTATCGAGTTGTTAAAACCTAAACTGATCATTGTCGATTATTCTTTAGAGTTTCATGAAAAAAATTAAAACTCATGCTTATATAATTGTAATCTCGAGTATTAAAAATAATTGGGGCAAATAAAAACCATCTTAAAAAACGATTGAAATATTTGTGAACCCAAAAATTCAATATGGCTTCGTTACTGAGATGTTGCTCCTTTTCAAAAAAAATGTGCATTTTCAAAAAAAGTCTTATCTGTCTTATCAAAGCTCAAAACATCTGACATTTTAGAAATATATTAAATTACTGTAAGTTTAGTGTTATGTTAGTGTTATGTTATATGTTTTAATTCGTCTTTAATTGTTGTTATAATTTACAAAAAAAGGGAGTATAATAAAAACTTGGTTTTTATGGGTTACTTTTTTTTAGTTTTTAGGTATTAACTTTCTTCCGCGTGTTTGTGAGTACACACACGAATTTTTTTCATAGAATGAAAATCTATTGACAAATCCAAGACACTTGAGTGGTTTTATTAGAATTTTTTTTTAAAATAAATACGCATTTTTTCATAGTTTAACCATTCGCCCACAGCTTCCAGCGCAGGTCGCGCGGTGCATCTGTAACACCCCCCTCGCTATCGGAACTCCCCCCCCGTGGACATCGCCGGAGGTCTCCCGCAGGAGAGTAAATCTTCAGCAGCACACGATAGGGGATGCTTTAGGAGAACTCTGCCCGCGCGACGCAAGATGCAGCGAACAATGCGCAAACTAAATCTAGTTTATAAATTCCACAAATTTTGTAGCGTACAAGGAAATATTTTAATCAGTGACTTCTTTAAGTTTGATCGTTCCTTTAAAAAAATTTAATATATTACGGGATCATGGCAAGACCACGCTTGAGACAAATTAAAAACATTAAATTAAATTTAAAAAAGTAACCTACAAAAACCAAGTTTTTATTATACTCCCTTTCTTTGTAAAATATAACAACAATTAAAGACGAATTAAGACATATAACATAACACTAAACTTACAGTAATTTAATATATTTCTAAAATGTCAGATGTTTTGAGCTTTGATAAGACACTTCATGCTTTGTTTAGTGAAGTACCTATTATGTATACCGACGGAGTAATTCAAATTTAGAAAATATTCCGCGACGTTATCGGGCCGCTATGCTAGTAATCAAACTTTTGTAACGATTCCAATTTGAAAAAACTATTAAAAATTTGAAAAATCCAAAATTATGCTATAATTATTATTATTTTTTAACGAAAATTTGATAGATCTTCTTGATCGTCGCCACGAGTATGCTTGCAAAGTTTCAGCTCGATTGGATCACGGGAAAAGGGTCAAAAATCGATCCAAAAAAATTTCGACGGCAAGCCGGCAAGCAAGCAAGCAAACGCCACGAATTAATATAAAGGGAGTAAAAATATATTAATCACCAAAATCTCTGAATACAAATTAAATTGGGGTACTATATTTTAATCCACAATAATTTTCTCTAATCACTCATCCGCGGAACACTTTGTTTTCTTCTTTTCAAGAACACCTTTGTGGTCGCACTTATTTCTAAAGGCGCGTTAGGTACTCTCTTTATTATATTCACTGGTATTTTTGACATATGTAAAATACGTTAAAATATATATATATATATATAAACTCTGCTTCAATTTTTAAAATTGTGCGCAGTGAGTCTTTAGGATCCTAGAGAAAATAGATGCTCCACCCCTCTTCTTGCTGTCAACCTCCCCTGATATACATGTATTTTGTATTGAATTCCATCTACTCCAAATTTTCCACAGTTGTTTTTAAGCACCATGCGTAAAACAGGCATTCTCCCCATCCATGTGATACATTTTTCATAATTTATCTTTAGGAGTTTGATGAAAAAACAGTCACTCTTCCAACCCCCAGCCTGCATGTATTATTATTGTCACGAGATTCTGAAATCGGGAGTAATTGCACAACTGCACATTAGTCCGGAATAATTAGAAAAGATCGAATGCGCGAGAGTACCTTTACGAGAAGATTCGTGAAAAACGTTATCTATATTGCGACGGTACTCTATATACAGCGACGTTATTGCGCTCAGAACAGTCATAGAAACGGCGAGAAATAAGCAAAATGTGGAACGAATAAAAAGTACCTGGATGTGGAATATTCTATCGTTGAATTACAGAATAGTGTACCAATTTGGCTCCCACCGCCGCGAATCTGTGACATTGTTATTTAAGACCTGCTCAAAACTAAGGCACTTACCCAAATAGCCAACTTAAATCTGAAATGTTGTGTTTATTTATTCTTAAGTATATAATAAATTAATTTATTGAGGAATGAACGAAAACGCTGGAAATTAATTACTGATTAATTAACTATTCAATGTACAAAGTCATTTAACACTATTTAAGTTAATGTATATTATAGACATCTCTCAGAGACGAAATTGTATTTCTTATGGGAAAGTAGGTGTAGAAGTCATTTGGGTGTACATAGGACTTATCGTATGGTTGGCTTAAATGCTCACTTTACACAATGTAACATTCGCCATTTCCACCCATGATAGAATATACCATGCCTATTAATTTTTAGAAGTTGTATATATATTTTCATTGTATGACAAGCTTTCACATATGAGTTGCAAGCAGCCTGTACAAAGCCATTTTCATTCCCCTAAATACCCACAGATGTCGCTAATTATTTTATCGCTAACTATTTAAGTTGACGCATTTTTTTAAACTATACTATTTCGCAATACATTTCTCGTAAATAAATACTTAATTATCGCTAGAATACTTTATTTAGCATTCCATCTAGTTTCCGCTCGCAGTAATCGCTCTGATTTATTTCGCCTCTCCAGGTAAGAACTTTGCCCGATTATTTGCTTCGCAATTTTACGACTGGCCATACCTGGCCGTCGCCTGTGACGCACTCCACAGTGATTTCGCGCGGTATCGAACTATCAACGCGACATTAACTCTCCCGCCACACATCCGGTGCTCCCATTTATATCTGAAAATGCTGGTATGGAACCTTTCAGACCTTTACAGCGTTGAAGAGAACGTGACCGTGAGTTCTAGGCTTTTCTAGGTTTTTCTGGAATGTTTTGGATACCTCCCGCAGGCCGTAGATCACCCTAGGCCATTTTGGATTTTTCGGTAGTGTTGTGACAAGTGACAGGAGTGCGTAATTCTTTAGCATCTTGTTACATTATATTTTCTAATATAAACAGAATTACATGTAATATAATTCATATAAATTTCATTCAAAAGTAAGGATCAGATATTTTTTAGCTTCCTCTTAAAATTTATATTTTCTTCATCCCCAATGTTCCCGATAGTTTACTATACAACTACATTCTACTTTTTCCTTTTTTTATTTACATTTGAATAACTCCCCACTGCAAAGGTTTTCTAGACTAGCAAACAGATACGAGAAACTTGACGTCTTTGCCAACAACTTTATAATATTGAAACATATTTTAAAAAGTGTTTTGAAAGATTAATAGTATTTGTCAAATTGGACTTAAATAATTGATTTGAATTTGTTTTGATTGTTGGTTGAGTGAGATAACTAACTGTTATGTAACATTTTTATTATATTATGACTTTTTAAGCTTGTGGTATTGCTTTTCACTCTATATTATTACTTTTTATTTATTTTTTTATTACATTATGTTTTCCTTATTACATTACGCTTCTGCTTTATTATAAACTTGCTTTTTACTTTTTATTATATTTATGTTTATATATTTGTATTTGTATTTTAAGTATGTCTTTATGTGTTATAACTTATAACTTAATTTAACATTTCCTTGTGTATATCTTATTTACTTAATCTAATGTCTTACACTAACGATTACATTAACAATAGATGTATACATATATGACTATGCCCCCACTTTTAAACACCAGAATAAATTCTCATCAAAAGTGGGTAAGCGTGTAATATAAATGTGTATTAATTATATTATATTGAAAACAGCCACTATTAAGTTTGTACATTTACCAAATAAATTGAATAAAAAAAATGTCATTATTATTTTTATATTTTATTATTTTTTCTTTAAACTATGCACTATATAAATGTACACTTTACCTATTTGTTTATAAAACTCCTGTAGAGTGTTAATAAATAAATAAACTCAACTTTCTTCGCATAATTTGAAGAGATTGCATTTCTGAGTTCTAAAAAGCACTCCTAAGAGCGTTCTTTTAGACGCGCACGGCATCCTGACACATCTTCAAGTAGAGAACGGATGAACGACATTCGTCGAGCCTTTCTCGCGCACGATCAGCTTCAAACTTGAAAGTCGACCGAGTTAACTTTGTTGCTGCGAGCGCCGCGGGTCCAGCAAGAGATTTTAATTAAATCCCCGAGCGGCGCCGGTGGAAGGTTTTGATAATTCCTCAATTACCGTCAGCTCCTTCGGAAGCGGAGACCGGAAGCTGCACCAGCGCCGTAATTTGTGGCGCAGAGATTGCTCTCGAGGGTGAAATGCAAATTGATGCTCTGGCCGCGGGTTTACTAACTGCACGCCGAGACAGTTAACTCTTCCTAATTCGTTATTTTTCTCTTGTCTGTTTGAACTCCTCAACGGAGACACTTTTGTCTTGTAGATTTTTTAGAACGCAGTACTGGATTTTGTCCCAGGGATGTTAATGAAGGTATATTATAGATGTTTCATGGAGACGAAATTATATTATATATATATATATATATATATATACATTTAACTCTTCCTATATACAAGGTTATTAGTAAAACATTAATAACCTCGCAGGACTATATTCCTGCCTTGATTATGAGTCGAAAATGTTCAAGCTATTATGACCTAATATCAATAGTTAAGGAGATTTGCGACATCAAAGTTTGCATTTTTTTTTTCAATAATTCTGACTTATTTTTTGTAAAACATTGGACTATCTTTACAGTAACTCATACCGATTACGAAAAATTCATTCGTTTCAATACAAGTTAAATAAAATTATAAAACCCCTGAAAAAATTCCAATTGGATTTCGAGGGTTTTTATTTTTTTATTTGACTTGCGTTAAAGGGAATTAATTTTTCATATTCGATATAAATTACTGTGATGATAGTTCAACGTTTTACAAAAAATAAGTCAGAAATATTGAAAAAAAATGCAAACTTTGATGTTGCATATCTCCTTAACTATTGATATTAGATCATAATAGCTTGAATATTTTCGACTCATAATCAAGGCAGGAATATAGTCCTGCGAGGTTATTAATGTTTTCCAAATAACCCTGTATATATACAGTGAACTTTTCCTAATTCATTATTTTTCTCTTTTCTCTTTGAAACTCCTCAACGAAGACACTTTTTTCTTGTGGAATTATGATAGATTTTTCAGAACGCAGTACTGGATTTTGTCCCAGGGACATAAATGAAGGTATATTATAGATGTTTCATAGAGACGAAATTATATTTTTTTATGGGAAAGTAGGTGTGGAAGTCTTTGGGTGACCTATCGTACCATAGAATAACATCAACCAAATTTTTGGAAGTTGTATGTATATTTAAGTTTTGCAAACTGTTTCATTTGTATGTTGTAATTATCATTAGCGCAACCGGCATCGAAAGCTTTTTCATTGCCCTTAATTAAACACAGATGTCACAAATGAGATATCTATTTTCGATTGGAATTTTTTACTCGCTTTTTTACAATGATTGTTATTTTTTGACAGTGGGCTAGTAACACAGAAATGCGAACCATGCGAGTTGACCAAAGACCAAAAATAAGCAACTGTCGTCTAGCACGAGAGAGTACTTACGCGCGAAATTAAGCAGAACGATCTGGCGACAAGCAAAAAGTGTAGCGAATATTCTAGTGACGCGAATAGTGCGAACCTGTGTGAATATTGTAGAAACATTTTGGGTGAATTTAAAAATGGTGCTCCAATTTAATTCATGTCCAGTGACTTTGTGTAGTAAATGAAAGATTAAAAAAAATTAATGTTTCATTTGCCGTGGCAATATTTTCATTGTCAACTGCGTTGCTAGCTGTACTACCGAAGCGAATTCATGAAATTATTCACTAACTAACTATCATGCCGTATCCCCGCAGGAGTAAGTAGAGAGGATAGGACGCTATATTCTTCCATATTGACTGTTGTCAAAACTGTTGCTTCGGCTATATTCATACATGTTCTGCGATTGTTGAAGCTTTTAACAGAGTCATCCTCCAATACTTGTAATATTTAATCATGCCAGGTCTTTCGCGGACGCCCTCTATTCCTGTTGCCTTCAACACCTGGCACTTATATTTTCTTAATCATCCTTTCCTCACTCATACGTTCTAAATGACCAAACCATCCCAGAACTCCTTTCATTATTCTATCTACCACACTATAGCTAGCATTACACTGACTTCTAATTTGTTCATTCCTCACTCTATCGACCAAAGATTTTCTCCACAAGCTTCTTAGTGACTGCATTTCCACCGCATTCAGTCGACTTTCATTCCTTTTTTCCAAACATGAGAGTTCGCAGGATTATTCTTGTAATTTATTAAAAATCTATTTTGAGTTTGTCGAATATTCTGAAACTCGAAATATTCTGAATGTTAAAAAACTGTTCTAAATCTATCTGAGTAATATATTCGTCCATTTGACCGGCCAGCATAATTCCAGATTATACCAGACTTGTAAACCTTAGATAATATATACTTCTCCATTTTAAAATCCCTTAAAAATAATTTACTATTTTTCTTCTTCGATTATGCTCAGTTCTTTTCGATTTTATAATTTCATGATAATATTTTTTCTGCTTCTTCTTCTTCTTCTTTGTTTTAAGAGAGAAAAGAAGGTGTTTTAGCCTTAGTGATCCAGTCTTCTGGTCCAACTACCGCTTACAGATCTATCTTGACATTATCCGAATATTAACGTCTTTTTTTTTTATTTCTTTTTTTTTAAATAGAAATGTGAACACGGAATACGTGTCACATCAATATTCTTACTATTTTCAAACTAAGCTAAACGCTTGTGCTGTGAAAATAGGACTAACTTGCTAGTCTGGAGTGAAGTTCGAACCCGCGACCTTTGGATCACGAGGCGAGTGTCCTAACCACAAGACCAACAAGCTACTCTTTTTTTTTTCGTTTGCGAATCCGTTTTTTATTACATACCGTTTAATAATAAATTGGTAATAAAAACTTTATATTTATAAAATACACCAGTTACTGCCGAGGTTATCGATTTATAAAATAAAAAATTAGAGCAATGTGTGTTCACAGGAAAGTTTTTCCATTTCAAACCCGCGCTTGTCAAAGTATGACAAGATGCCTCTCTAGAATTTAATCCCAACAACTAAATAATTCCCGGGTGTTTTTATTGCCTAGCTGGAGGCTTTATTACCTAACAAGGGACGGCTGAATTCATCCCTTGAGATTAGTGGAATATTTTATCTCGGGAATTATTACGTCTGACAAACGTACCCAGCCTCAAAATTATTATTTGTTAATTAAGCCGGCGTACTTTTTATAAACTTTTCTCTCATCAAATTAATTATTAAGTTCATTTGTGTAGTCACGGATTAGATGATAGAGATAGAGATAGAGATGATAGATATTGTCACAAAAGTCTAAAAACAATGATAACAATGCATCATCGAAGTCTCCCGAATAGTCCACATGAATCTAGAATCTTCTATCCTATGCTTGAAGAAACTATAATCACTAGAAATATGGAGAAATTAGTCGAAAATTTGCGAACCAACATTTACGTTTAAAAGCGCGGCTGTACTCAGATAGAGCTAAATCTGTGATTCAGTGTGACCAAGCGACAATAAATTTAACGGGCGATTTCAGTGCGGATTCTAACCATTGGCAAAGTATCTACAGACGTGTGAGAAGTGTTCCATAGTAATCATTTTATATATTAGCGATCATCATAGCTACATCAACACAGTAGCGATTTCAGTGCGGATCCTAACCATTGATAAAGTATCTACAGACGTGTGAGAAGTTTTCCATAGTAATTAAAGCGGTACACTAGTGAATCAAAATTTCTAGATACAAGTAGAAGATTTTCAAGTGACTATTGCGAAATTTAGTCAGAATTAAGAACGGTGCTCCGATTAAATTCGTGTTCAGTGAATTAATTTAGTTACTAAAATTTTAATTGATTTTCAGTACTTTATTTGCCTTCCACAATACAACCGCCTTACCCTATAACGGCCAATATTTGACAGTTCTTTAATGCATCAATTTTATTTCCAAATTTCTTTACGCGCATTTAGAAAACTTTTTAAACTTAATCCATGACAGTGACGTTCTTGTGGAGCTCTTATGTTTGACTAAAATTTCCTTCTTCTTCTTAATCTTCTTTTGTTAGATCCTTGATCTGTGTTGACAGGTCAGTCCTGGTCTCGTGACGAGGACGTCCAGCTCTCTCTCCACCTCTTTGGTGGTCTCCCAGGCGGTCGGCACCCCTCTGGAATTCCGCGCATCACGGCTCTGGGAAGTCTTGTCTGCTCCATTCTCTCGACATGGTCCCTCCAGAAACGCCTTCTCTGCCTGCTCCATTTTACAATGTCTTGTGTGTCGCAGGTTCTGCGGACTTCTGCATTGGGTACACTGTCTCTGAGGGTCTTGCCCTCAATGGGTCTTAAAGTCTTCATCTCGGTAGATCTGAGGAGGTTCTATCATATGTCATTATAGGTCTTATGCATGTTTTATATATTCTGACTGCTTTTCGCTAACATATGCTTATTGGTCCATACAGTGTCTCTTAAGCATCCTGAGATAACCGCTGCTTTGTTTGTGTGCCCTTTGACTTCGTTATACAGATCGCTGTACTAGATATCTCCACCCCAAGGTACTTAACTAACTTACCATCACGCCGTTTCCACGTGGGCCAGGCAGAGAGGATAGAGCGCCAAACTCTTCTGTCCTGACATACAACTTTCGCTTCGTCTACATTCATACATCTTCGCATGCAAGCTCGACGGTTGTTCAGGCTTCTAACAGGACCATCTTCCAGTATATGGTTAATCTGATCATGCCACGTTTTCCGTGGTCGCCCTCTCTTTCTGGCGCCGTCAATACTTGCATCATATATCTTTCTTACCATTCTTTCCTCATTCATTCGCTCAACATGCCCAAACCACCTGAGCGACCCTATTTTTATTCTATGTATTATGCTACGATCAGCTTTACATTCATTCCTATCTTATCTATATCTTCATTCTTTAGTCTATCATACATGGATTTACCACACATACGTCTAAGGGACCTCATCTCCACTGCATTCAATCTACTTTCGTTCCTCTTTTGCCAGCTCCAGGCTTCACTTCCATACATTTGTGTCGGTACCAGAACTCCAGGGTACTTAAATTTCATAATCTGTTCTGTAGGTTTATCGCCTACTACTAGTTTAAATCTTCGTTTTATTTTACCAACTAAAATTTTACTAAAAAAACTTAAATCTCCACAAAACTATACCTGGTCCGGCGATATAGAGCCTCCGATGTGGGGATGTAGAATGCAAATAATCCCATTCGGTACCGCCCAAAAGGCTGCCGCGGGAAGAACAACCCAGCCGCATTGTCTGCAACTGCAACCAACTTCATTACGTTCAGAAATTTCTAAAGCCTTTTGTTTCGCGGACGTTATGGTAAACATCCCTACACCGCGCGTTGGTTTTATTTCAACAAAAGACAGTGGCATAAAAATGTTTGTAATACTTTTGTAATAAAGTTGTTATGAGTTTTGTAATAATGTTGGACGAAGACCTTCCCACGAGACCACCCTGGACGTCCTCTAGGTCTTTTTTTATCGCTTATTTAGACATATACCCTTGCTGTTCACCTATTTATTTAGACATATTTAGAGTATTTAAAGTCCCGAAACTTTTGGTATTTATTAAGTAACTGGCTGTTCATACCCACGGATTAAGCATTTTAAAAATAAGTTTGTGGGAGGTAAACAAATATACCATTGTTTTCCGAAGCCTCTAATAAAAACAATGCTTCCATTTAATCTAGGCTAGGATAGATGGGTTGTCCGGGGGAGATATGTGGCCTATTTTTTCTGACGGGTCATCCACTTTTGTTCACTTCAAGCAATCAACCCCAAATGTGCGACAAAACGGCCGCTTTATGCTGAAATGAGAATTGATGTCGATTTTAAATGAAACATCAAAGACGGCAATATCTAATGTTCACTATTTGGTAGCAAACACAGGTATATCCGTATTCAAAAGTTAATAATAAAAAAATATTAAATATATAATATATAAGAAGTTTACAATTTTAAAGTTTATAGACGTATATAATAGGGAAACTAAAATAACACTGTCTTTAAAAACTTATTTCCAATGAAATTTATGTTTCATAGATTCTAGAGAAATTTCCTTGAGTAGTGACAGGTTTTTAGTATTTATTTCAGAAACACCTCAGGGTGATATTGCTGCCTTTGCTTTTATACCTCTCACATATGGAAACGGAAAAGAGAGACCCACCACACACCCAGGGCCGTTCTATGAGCCTGTCCTTGGACTAATTGAAATAGATAAATGAAACCAAAAAATCATTTTATTTCAGCATTCGATTTATTAATTTAGATGTACGTTTAAAATAGCTCATTGTATATTTATGTACCAGAAGCTATCATTATTGTGAATACTCCTGTTATCCATAACACGTCTGAAATGTATTTCTAGAACTGTTAATTTCAATATTTTCAGTAACAAATAATATTTCGGTCACCAAAAGTACCTTAAGTTCACCCGTGTTTTACGAAAAACCAAAAATCATAATAATTAAATTTTTTTTCAATGCTTATTCAATGTTACAAATGTTTACAATTTTACAGTGTTTACAAAATTAAATTAAGCTTTTTTCATTGTTGCTGAGTGTCTTGAGCAAGTAAACACTAAATTGATTTGACGCCCTGCCTGCTACACTAGTAATTTACTGTATTATAGCAGACAGTGCTCTACAGTACAGTACAGTAGTACAATGTTCAAGAATGTTTAGTATTTATATAACATTTGTGAATATAGAAGTTTAATATTTTAAAGTTTACACACGTATGTAGTAGGAAACCTAAGATTGGTAATTGTCTTTAAAGACTTATTTCCAATGAAATTTATGTTTAGTAGATTCTAGAGAAATTTCCTTGAGTAGTGACAGGTTTTTAGTATTTATTTCAGAAACACCTCAGGGTGATATTGCTGCCTTTCTTTTATACCTCTCACATATGGAAATGGAGAAGAGAGACCCACCACATACCCAGGGCCGTTCTATGAGCAATAGCTCTCATATAGGCCCTACACTTTCGCCACCCATGTACAACATTTTTTTAATGATAAAGTGGCCGTGCTCACCGTCCCGGTGGCACTCGTGAGAATGCGAGCGGGAGGGGGGAGGCGTCCACACAAAACCCCTTCTCTGTCTCCAAGACGCAGGGACTAATAACAATTGAAACATACTTATTATCCATTAAGTGGAATTACAAGTTACATATATATAAGAAATACTACAGTTGAAGTACAAAATATGAATGCACATAGTCTATGGTATCGGAAACCGGACACAAAGTGTAACAGTCACATATAGAAATAGTAGATCAACTAGTATACATATTTCCATTTAAAAAGACAATCTAATTAGTATATGTAAGCCGTACGTACGAAGAACATTGTTTCATTGTGTTGGTGTTTGTACCCGTAAACACGCACACAACAAAGCAATGTGCGTAGTACGCACTGCTTACACATACTAATTCGATTGTCTTTTTAAATGGAAAGAGGTCTATGCTACCTGGGATGCAAATTAAATTAAATCTGATATCTTTCTATGAAAATTGAATGTCGTATAGAGCAAGCCAGAGACGCATCCTTTTACATGAAGTTGGTATTCATGATGCAGGTCTGAATAAAATTTGTGAATGAGAATTATATTGTGGAATCATGGACACTTACTGAAAGTATTTGTATCAATGTGTATGTTTATATGGACAGTGTGTATATAGCCATCCGCTGGTGAATTTAACATTCAATTAATACCTCTCAATATGATAATCATGCAAAAAAATTGACAAATTACGTTTCCTCTCTCAGAAAACCATACATGAGTAAACCAAGTATGTCCACAAAATGACCACTGACCTGCGATAGACTATGCTCTTCAGCTTCAAAGACAGTCGAAATTGTCTGGTCGCAAGGATCTTCGTACCGCCTTTTTGTGCAGATAACTTGACGAAGTCTTTGTTAGTTCTTCCACGTCACAAATAACACGCGAAAGAATATAAACTGGTGAAAATCCCGGAAAAATACGATTACAATATTCTCTAATCAATTGTAACATCCGTTCATCCGATGCGAAAAAATGCAGATTCCAGCAGAAGAAAAACGAGAGCAATTGTTTCTTCCTTTCGTAATTCGGAGGCAAAATTCAAATATGTCTCTTCACGCCGGCGCGGGCGCAATGTCATTTGTGTTCCGGGTGCGTAGGCTGAATAACGCCATCTAGCGTCGATTTGTTAGCTCAACAGAAGCAGCGTCATTTTTGGCACAATATGGAAAATCAAATATGCCTCCAGAAAAGGTTCAAGGTTTTTCAATAGTTTTTAAATTAATTATCATTTTGAGAGGTTTGGTAAGGCGACATATTTATCTATATGTCGCCTTATCAGTATTTGAGATGTGGACATACAGACGTCTTCTAAGAATAAGCTGGATTTATTGGGATACATTTTATCACAGTGTAATGATATGGATCACCAATTAAATTTCCCTTAAGGGGGGGTAAGGTTAATTCGTACAAAAAAAGGCATGTTTTTGTGATTTTTTTGTGACGACACAGTTAAAATCTCTTAATGAAAAGCAATGGTACATTAAATTATGATATTTGAAGAATATTTTGTAAAATTTTCAAGAAGAAATATTAAAAAATACGGCAATGGCAGCAATTATTCGGACGTGTCTCGGAAAAAAGTAGAATAGCGGTGTCCATCATAACTTGGTGCTAGATCATCTGAAATCAAAAATTCAAGTTTATTCGTTAGATAATAGGTTTTCCCAGGTAACGCTGGGAGGGTTTTTTGAAATTTCAATTTTTCAATTGTTTTGGAACACTTTGAAGGGAAAAACGCGATTTTTTGCGAGAAATATCGACTAATTTGTTATTAAAAAATAAAAATTAATAATATATTTGAAAAAAAGTCTCCAGCGTTACCTTGTAAATTATGTACAGAAATAGTGTTCAAAATTTCAAAAGGATCGGTGCAGTAGTTTTGATGTTATGATGGACACCGACTTTGAAAACGTGAGATGTGGGGAAAACGCTTTAAAGTTTTGCACACTGTAAAATTCAAAATAAAACTCAACACTTATTTTATACTTACATATAATCGTCGATGCTATTTTCACACAGCAAAGAGCTTTAATCATCGGCATCTTTTTGTCCTTGTCTACGCAAAACTCTTCCAATACAATAGCACGTCCGGTAGTCCTCAGGTGAGCGCGTCTCTTAGCTGCCCTAGAAGGTATGGAAAATCAGTCTGAGTGTCGCTCAAATGTTCATAATTTCGTCAATTTTGCTCCGATTGACTTGAAATTTTGACACAATATTTTTGCGATGTTATACATTCATTTAAAAAATTTAAAGTATAACGCAAAAAAAAAAAAGTTAAAAACCTTACCCCCCCCTTAATGGGAAAATTGAATTTCTCTTAATTGAACCATAAATTACAAATCACGTCTGCATGTTTATTTTCTTTTGATCTGTACAGAAACCCGCTGTTAATAAAAAAATTCACGGGCGAACAAAAACATTTATTCTGTTTACATGTTTTTTCTTTCTTTGCTTACCTTCCTCTAAAACCTCCTAAGGAAATAAAAAAGAATAATATTAATTAATGAATTCCCCGAATGGGTGATTGTTTTTTCCAAATATAGCTTCGAATCGCCTAAGAATCGCCTTATTTTCAAGGCTTGGCGCACGTGGCAAGGCGTGTCCAATATTTTATTGCGGTGTTACTCCTTTAATTAAATAAAAAACTAACATATAACTAACTAATATTAATCACATCTTAATAATAATAGTGACTCTGTAAGTGAATAAGATATGTTTTGCTTAAAATTTAACATCATATTTTATCTTCTGTGTATAGTTTTCTGGGATATTCTGCCGTGTATATGTAACCTCTTTGGCCAACGTTTCGGATCCCATTGCAGGGTCCATCATCAGGGTGATGTGATGAGTGAGTGTTGAAGTTTAGGTTAAGTATTGCCTTGCAATACCGTACCGAAGTCAGGGTGTCTCCAAGTTTGTGTTATGTTAAGTACTGGATTACAGTACCGTGTCGAAAGCAGGGTGTGTGTGTCTTGATGTATTGTGTTGTGTATCTACTAACGGATGTCGGACTGTGCTGATCGTCGATTTGATTTATCCTGCAGCGCCGGATACCACGATGTTTTTAAGTTAAGACCGTCATCCCTATTAATGTTTACCGGGTGCTTGTATATTTCAATTGCTTCTTTGACCAGGCGCGTGTGGTGACTTTTGGTGACCGACGGTGTTTATAGGCTTGACTGTCAAAATTGCGAAAAAGTGTATGTGGGACAAACAGCACGCACGATTTCAAAGAGGGTTGATGAGCATAAAAGAGCATGCAAACTCGGTCACCCGGAAAAATCGGCATTGGCTGAGCAGTTTCTAGATACGGGCCACCATTTTTCATTTGAGCCGAAAATCTTAGGAAAGCCAACAAAACAACAACACACAGAAGCGGTCATATAACTTTGTCACTTACGCGCATAGATATCGTTCACGTACACGTTTGGGTATACGACTTGTAATGAGCGTTTGTAAGAAATTTGATGACCATATTTTAACGAAACATATTTTGTTCTGTACTTACGTTATGGCCTCAAATACGCTTTTTAAATGAATAAAATAAAAATTTCATTCCCATGTAACTATCAAAAGTACTCCCTATTTTCGTAATTAAAAACTTTTATAGACCTCAGCCAATAGTTTTATTTTCGCGGTTAGGTTCACTTTAGCGCAATGATTTTAAAAATGTAACTCCTAATAAAATGAGCAGCTGAACGAAAAAACTTTTTTTCAGCTCAAATCCCATAGAATTTAATGAAAATTAAAAGCTATAAAAACATTTTTTTATTTTTACATAACTAACAAACATACTATGAAGCTTTTCATTCCGAGACCAAATAGAATAAATCAAAATGGAGCAAACCTGATTAAGTCCATGCCCCCCCCCCCCCCCTCCCTACAGTGTAGGACTCCAATTGCCTCGTGTCCATGGACTGAGATACAATGAAATAAATCTTAATGCAATATATAAACTATGGCAAAAATATCAAATTTACCTAAGACAGTTGTTATATCCTTAAATCTGAAATTAGACTAATTTCAATTGTATGTTTCTTTTCGGGAAAATTGAAGAAATTATGATCAATCCAATAAATTACGATACCGTCGATAATAATGTTGTCGTAAACAAAATACAAACGTATTCATATTGCATATAAAATGTTCAAAAACTTACATTTAACGAACTTTCTTTGCACGAAACAGGAACAAATTGAACTTATACTATGAATTGTTACCAATAAATACACATGACAAAATGTTAGTATATAACCACTTACTGAGATATTTGACCTACCGGTTTCGAGACCTACCCGTCTCTTCGGTAGGACAACCACTGGACCAGCATGTAAATAATACTACTGTAGTGTTACGAAGAGACACAGTTTTAAAACACATCTGAACTGTTACGAGAAACTGTTGCGTGTGGTGGTTACGTCGCCCTTTATTTCGCGAATTAAGCGGTATGATTGAGTTATTTCTTAACCTTTCCAGTAATTTCTGATTTACTGCAAAACGTTTCAGAGTGCTGTAAAATCCTTGATTACGTGCAATTCTTACCGTTTCTACAGTCCCGTGATAGTTTTTCACAGAAAATCCAGCTCTAAAAGTAGAGACAGTTTATTTCAAATAACTGACTGCATGCCACTGCATTATCATGTCTTCCCTATCACAATTTATATTCTGCAACACCCTTTATATCATTTTACCTTCCCCTAAGTTTTACGCTCCATCCTCCCTGCCCAACCTGCAAGGAAACGGCTTGATGTTTTATCAGTAAGTCCTCATTGGAAGGGTCGCCTTAAATTCAAGCTTACACTGAGTAGCCATAATTTCTCTGCAGTATATTCTAGTGAAGATGTTATTTCATATTCCGAGCTACGAATACCATCGCAGAGCACATGTTTCCAAATGCTTTGTATCGTAATAAAGTGCTCCGTAAAGCTGACTTCGGAGCATACATTATGAGCCAGCACAAACCCAAAAGATCAACGTCGCGCCGTTTGTGCTGAGCTTTTAATTCAAAGGAACTTTTTCCCTTCGGAGGCTGGCGGAGTCCTCCAGGTGTTGGGGAACAAAGGAATAATGCCGGAAGTAATCTCGGGATTTCATCCCCGACAACAGGCTGTTGCAGCGTTCGCCTTTTGAATTTTCCCGCCGCCGTGAAAGCCTCAAGAAGGCTTTAATCGCCGCAAATGATTTTCTTTTGTAGCGTGCAGTGTTATTCTTATTCATTGCCCGTTAGGGATGGCCCGACAAACGGTTCGCACCGACCGGTTTTTATTTTATATTTAAGTAAAAACGAGCACTGGACATTTTTGAAAGGAAAATTTTGAGAGTTGTTGTCTGAAGGAAAAACAAGATGTTTTCAATTTTCAAGATCCTGTCGCGATCGAGACCGATGGTGGCATAAATCCTTCTCCAGGGTGGAATCTTCCCCGAGAAGTTTGCAACAGTGACAAGTTTCTAGCCGGCACACCTACAAACTTCTACACACATCCGTGTATAGATTGAGGACGCGATAGGGATGGTTGCGTTTTGATTAATATCAATAACTACGTTGTAATATGAAATTTGCATTATTATCTAGGTTAATTGCTCTCTTTACAGCTCTTTATAGCGCTTAAATAGAGTATACAGCAATGAGCTCTATACTCTATTTAAGGGGCCAAACGTCACAAAATTTATAAAACTGGGAAGACTTCGGTGGCTGGGTCGTGTGGAGAGAATGTCCGAGCATCAAGCACCAAAGTCCCTGCTGAACTCAAAGCCAATAGGGCGAAGGAGCTTAGGAAGGCCAAAATTAAGATGGAGTGACAACGTCCTCAAAGACATCTCTGCCTTAGAGCTTCGAAACTGGAGAGAGTTGGCACTAGACCGAGATGAGTGGAGGAAAATTGTTGAGGAGGCCAAGACCCACCAAGGGTTATAGTGCCAAGAATGATGATGATGAAGAAAAACATGCTCTTATAAAAATTTACTAGGAATACCTATAAAATATATTTTTTACCAGCAGTAAAAAGAGTAATCGCGGTTTATGCGCATGGCAATAAAATTTAAAGCGTGGGGCGGACATTAGCAATTTGTGGTATGTGTTAAGCATAACAAAATATTCTACATAACATAACTAAGTCATTCTTCAATCGGCCGTATTTTGAAAATAGCAATATTGCTATTTCTGTGTCTTGACAGTTATTGTATAACATTAACGTCGTCAATGTTGACGTTTTAAGTTAATTTATCTGATTTTGTAACATTAATTAATAATTGTATATACAACTTCCAAAAACTTGATAGATATGGTAGTCTGCCATGGGCGGAATTGAATGTTACATTGCGTAAAAGGATCGCTTAAGCCAGCCGTACGATTGTTCATAAGCCCTATGATCTCCCAAAAAAACTTACATCCCTATTTTTCCATATAAAAATAGCTTCGTCTCTAACATATATCTATAATACTTATATATCTTGATTAATTAATGATTATTGTTTTGTCATCCGAAATACGTCCCTCTGCCAAATTTCACAGAGATTGTTGATTGTTGCATCAAATATTCATCAAATCTTCAAATAAAATCAGTATTTATTGCTATATACATTAAATGTCAATTTTACTTGGTTTTTACATGTGTAAAACTTTGGCTAAGGATCTCAAAAGTATGATTTTTTAGCATACAATTAATTAATGGTTAATTATTTTTCATTTAGTAATTAATTAATTAATTAAGTCTATAGGCACTGCTTATGTGTGCGTTCAAATAATTGTATTTTATTTATTTCATAAAACTTAACGAATAAACCACGTAATCAATGAGTTTATACAAAGTTTATTCGTTTTTTTAATCAATAACTTTGTCCAACTACAAAGTTAACCCCATAAATATCAAAAATAAATGTAGGTAAGTACCTACTTATGCAATTATGTGCAAATTCACTTGTTTTCTGCCATTTTCACCCTTCTTTTGCTGAATTTAATAATTGTATTATCTTTTATCGTAATCTGTAAATTGAATTCTACGGTATCGTTTATCTCACGAGTTGCGTCGCCATCTGTTGTCCACATATCAAACTAACCCAATCCAAGACATGCACTGCAATTCAACTTCTCGCTATCTCTCATAGATGTCGCTATTAAAATATATGAACGCAAAAACAATAAAAATTATGTTTTGTACATTTTCGTAGATTCATTTAATTTTAATACCTACCGATTTTATCAAATTCGTGAACAAAAATATTTTCTTTTCATTATAAGGATTCCGTGAAAATATTTTGATAGTTTTTCGACCCTTTTCCAAGTTTTCTTAATATTTTTATTCCATTACTGTTCTGTTATTTTTATGCGAATTTCTCCCAATTGAAAAAAGACTCTCTGGCCCGAATTCAGAGTCTATACTTAGTGATTTAAAGGTTAAGGTTCGCCTTAAAAGAATAATTTTCAGTACAAAATAACACTTTTAAGGCGTACCTAACCTTTAAATAATCTTCGTATTGACCCTGAATTCAGGCATCAGGGAAGTGATGCTAAAAATTATTATTTAACGGAGATCATATTTATTTTATTACAAAGAATAAAACCCGTCCCAGGACGGGCACGAAGGGCGTTTTTGCAATTAA
>JADDOH010016512.1:0-33515 GCA_016648135.1 Agrypnia vestita
AATTTTCAGGGTGTGCGAAATAACTGTTTCATTGAATTACAGATTCGTTTATGGCTTTCAGTTCTGTGGACAAATATCCTGTTGCAATGATGAGTTTGAACAGGTGCTGTGCTCCATCTTTACAGGAAGGGTGAATTTTTATAGCAAACCATGTTGGGGCGTAAGCCTTGACGACATACGTAGCAAGAATTACTAAGTTTTTAGAAGGAGATTCCATTAAAACATACAAACACAGAATTCAATTAGGATGAGTAGCTATCGGGCGTGAGACATTTTGCCTGGCGATGTGTTAACTAAATCCTTAGGAAACATGCCCGTTGAAATCGCTGAGACTATTCAGAACAAATATAAGATATAAGGTATTAGCACTGACCAAACATATATAAATATGTTTGGTCAGTGCTAATACCTTGAACAGAAAACTCGGGTAACTCTGTTGAAATACGTTGAAATCGAACAATGGGCCTTTTTTCACATACTTCTAGATCTTTACCGATTCTCCCTGAAAATGTTTTGGGTTCCAATGTGCCACCATCAATATGTAGAAATTAGTGCCGAAATAGTACTTCATTCATATGAAGTAAGCAGATAATCCACTGCAACGATATACCTAATCTGTTTTCAAGCAGATGTATGACACCTCCATATTTACCAACGTTCACGTTAGTTCCATCATATACAACAGCCATCAAAGACTTCATAGATATTTCTGATTTCAAAAAAAAATCGGTGATTGCTTGGTCTATACATTTCGATGTGCCAGAAGCTGGAGCAAATGCAAATGCATTCGTAAATATTCTTACACTTACAAAACAAAATGTCAAACAATATTTAACTGGTACGGCGAAATTCTTCTAATTTCTTCTTTGGTATTTGAGGGTGGTTTTTCAAAGATTGTTGAATTTCAGATGATACCTTTTCAACGTCACTTTAAGTCGTTTTTTGTATAGTAGGAATAGAAGCTCTTGACTATATTTCTTCAATTTTTGCAACGAAAATATTCTCTATTTCCTAAGTAAGTGGGTTCATTATTAGTTTCATTATCACGTTTTATCTTTTGCCGATTCCACTCAGAACTTTATAACATCTTCATAGGTTGGTAACATATTACTTTTAATATCACTTGAATCACCAAACAACGGAAATATATGCTTTTGACGTGTACGAATCATACCTAGAAATAAGGAAAACGAGCCCGACACAACCTCGAGTAATTGCGGCCAGAGCTATACTGACACTGACTAAATACGTGAACAGGGCGCACGTACGCCCTAGGTATTCTTCGACTCTCCCACATTGAACCCACTAACCCCTTATAGTCGCAATCATGATATACATTGTCTATGCCTGAAGAAAGTTACGTTTATTGGTTTGGAATCCTAATGAGAACATATCTCGAAAAAAAAAGAAAAATCGTCATCAATCCGGAGGCAGTTAGACTTATCAGAATGTAATGATATTTTACATATGTTAATTTGAGACCATTTGGCACCTTTTTATCGATGTGCCCCTTAAGAAATGACAAAAAATAATTTTTGGTCCACCCTAATGTACACAAACAATATGAGTTATTAAATTACTACATTTCAGTCCACTTCACCACTCCTAGAGCTGTTCGGGAAAAAATATCCTTCCCCACCGCACGCTCCCCTGACCAATCCGATTAGATTGATAAATTTTGTATTTAAGTTAGTAATTATCTATACCTGATGCTGAGAGGGACTGCTTTTCTCGAAACTATAGTAGTAATTTAATAACTCATATTGTGTGTGTATTAAAAAATAAAGTAAAACATATTTTAAATTATTATGTTGCACCACGAAGTATCTGCCAAATCTTTCAATGACATGTACATATATTTTCAATACATAGAGTTTTTTTCGTTTATCCTTGTTTATCCGTTTATCCGTAAATGATTCATTTTATTTCGAATATTATTTTTCGGAAATTTCTTTCAAGAAAACATTGAGAAAATTTTCCTATTTAAAATATTTTTATTTTGTTTCAGATGGGGTTTAGAAGATAAACAAGACAGTTGTGCGTAGACAAAAATGAAAGAACCTTTGAAAAATATTAACGATATAAGTTAATTCGCATTAAAAATAGTAGAAAAGTGTTAACGTAGTGCGAAAAATTAGTGTTCAAGATGGAGACAAAGTCAAACCACAAGACCACCCTACTGTTACTGGTAAGTTACGTTTGTTTATATTTTGTTTTATTTTTTCTATATTAAGCATCGATATCGACTCTGCTACAATTTTTTATCCTAACGATCATCTATCTGTACGTACTCACGAAATAATTGTATTATTTTATCTTATAAAAATTTTTGGCTATAGATTTTATTTATTTAAATATGGTAAAATGTAATATGATAATATTTAAACCCTTCTATAGATATTCAATAACACAGTTTATTATTTTTTATATCAGTCTACTGAAAAAATTACAAGTATTTAACAATTAAAATAAAACACAAATCACTTTGTTTTCACCACTTTTTTAGATTATAAAATCTACATGTTTCGAGAACAATGTTTTCTGCTTCAGGATTATTTGTGTACTAAAATTGAAAAAGCATGCAAGTGTGTTACGGTGAATTGTAGGTTGAGGGGAGGGGGAGGGGGTCGTATGTGTTAATTTCGGAATGTGATATTATATTTGTTATAAGATCCCACAAATAAATAAGTAAGAAATACTTGAAATTATGAAAAGTGTTAATATTAATTCAAATATAATAAATAACCAGACAAAATTCGTGCACAACCCACTATTGAATATTTTTCCACTTAAGATTCCATCCCCTTCAGATGACATTCCATAATAATTAACACCTACGACCCCCCCCCCTCACCCTTCTCAAACCATCCCCTTCACACCGTAACACACTTGCATCTTTTTTAATTTTAGTGCAAAAACAATCCTGAAGTAGAGAACACTATTATCGAAACATGTTGATTGTATAATCCAATAAAGTGGTGAAAACAAAGTGATTTGTGTTTTATTTTAATAATAATGTCACCACAGAGCTCAAACCTTCATTCAGAAGAAAAAATATTCTTCGAAGAATTAATATTTAACAATATAAAATTAATATTAAAAAAAAAACAAAACAAGTGTATCACAAAAAAAGTTGAAGACATGTTTTTAATATGGGGTAACAGTTTCACCGCTAGAGGGTGAAAGGATGGCACACGAGTGTGACAGCCTAATTGCAGAAAATACTGCGGATATAGCGCATCAACACTCTTTGAACCCGCGACATAATTATGTTGAATTTTTGTCGAACCGACTTTTTCTAAATTAAAGTTATCTGAGATATTACAAATCTAAGCTCATCATAACGGCAATTCATCGAATTTGACATTTAATTCCGACGCCAAATGTTAAAGTTGAATATTAAAAAAATTGTGATCGGAACATTTTTTCAAATTAATATTAATAAATCTCGAAGCTACGCACGCACGTTTGATGTTGAATAATAATGGAAAATCATTATTTTTAATATAAATAATTACCAAATTACATCGTAAATGATTTAATAACGTATGGTATGCACTTTACGTAATAATTATATGTTTCAGAGCTCTAGCTAGTCGCTGGTGAAAAATCAATTTTAAGATTAGATAAGATAAGACAAATCAAATTAAAGAAATCCAGCTGTGAAATTGATGTATACTAACTACCTCATGAGAAAAGACTACAGCTATCTATAGCGAAGTTTTTTCAAATAAACGAAAGGTTTACATATTTGGAACATATGTAGAACTTTCAACATTTTTATAATTTGTGCAAGTTCTTTAAATGTTATTAATGGACGTTGTATTGGCCAGCTCATACGGGTTATAAGTCCTTGGCCATACTATTAAAATACTTCCATACATGTTTCTCATGTAAATAGTTTCGTCTATAATTTATCTCAATAAAAAAATAGAGTTTAGAAATGACTGCTGGAAAACCAATTGTTTTCCTACTAACCATGATTATTTTTTAATTCAAATTTATTTATATTTGAAAGTGACAAAATACTCATAAGCTACGAGAAAAATATTTTATGTGGGATATAACAGCAAAGGCAGCATTATCTAAAAAAAATGGAGACATCGAGGATTAGTAATTTATGGTATACTGATTTCGAGGTTTTATAGAAAACATATCATATAAATTAAAAGGAAACATGACTTCGAAGGGATAGATACCTTCATAAAATCTAAAATTCCACACATTTTAAATTAGTAAATCTAGGTGACTGATTCGAAACATTTAAATTTTTTTTTGGATATAGCTGCCTTTGCTTTTATACCCCCCACATATGTAGTATTAATATTTTATTTTTTTTAAATTAACTGATACGAGAAAGTAACTTTTTAACCAAGTCTGAGTATTTTAATACAATAGTTTTATCTAAATAACACATATAATTACAATGCGTGTTTAAGGCTCAATCACAGGACATTTTAATATTCTTTTAGAATAAAAAAGTCAATATTTTGCTGGATTTTTTTATCTTTACATGCAAAGAACCTCTGGAGCATTTTTGGTACTGTCCGGTTTAATGAGGTTGACTAGGACATTAAATATATATATATTTTTTTTTGTTTTTGTCTTCAATACCCCCAAAGCCAACATCATAACATAATAATCTAGGTAACAATATCCGGAAACATAAAAAAATATGACTTCCAAAGATGGCTGCCATTAAATGGTCGAAAATTAATGTTAACTAGTTTTACATTAATTTCTGTTGTGCCCTTTACACGAATGAGAAAAAAATTTAAATACCTAGAGGTGATATTTTCCAAACTTGATTCATTCATTTCAACTCATGCATTTATGTTACCTTAATTATTTTTAAAACAATAAATTCCTAGATTGTTAATGGTTAGATTGAATTCATACTAATTTATAAAAACCGAAAATTATTGAACAACTTGCAACTATCTGATTATTTTTTAGTATCAGCATTTTTTTGATTTCCAAGTTAGCTTCGTGGAAGAGATTTTCAAAAGCTTCACGACGAATGATCGAATCATAAAATAACATAATTTTTTAATAGAATGTTAGTTAACTTAGTAAAAACCATTACCAGATTTAAGGTCTACCGGTTTCGAGACGTACCCGTCTCTTCGTCAGGACCAACAATACTCAACACTATACACCACAACCATAGTATTGTTAAACTTTCACTAATATTCATCACATGCGTGTCTTGTCAGAGACAAGCATGCACCAACTAGCCTACAGAACAATCAGGAATCTAACGGGAGAGAGTGAGAGGGGGCGGGGTCCAAAGTGGGGGTTATCAAATCTTATGTGAAAGTTAAATTAAATAAGGGGCTGCATGTGATAAATATTGTAGAAAGTTTAACAATACTATGATTGTGAGTGTTGTGAATATAGTAGTGTAGTGTTGGTCCTGACGAAGAGACGGGTACGTCTCGAAACCGGTAGACCTCAGATCTGGTAGTGGTTTTTACTAAGTTAACAAACATTCTGTTATAATGTCTAACCACAAAGTTAATATCATTATTCTTGGCACTGCAACCCTTGGTGGGTCTTGGCCTCCTCAATAATTTTCCTCCGCTCGTCTCGGTCTAGTGCCAGCTCTCTCCAGTTTCGAAGCTCTAAGGCAGAGATATTTTTGAGCACGTTGTCACTCCATCTTAATGTTGGCCATCCTAAGCTCCTTCGCCCTATTGGCCTTGAGTTCAGCAGGGACTTTGGTGCTTGATGCTCGGACACTCTCTCCACATGACCCAGCCACGTCTTGCCAGTTTTATAAATTTTGTGACGTTTGGCTCCTTAAATAGAGTATAGAGCTCATTGTTGTAACGTCTGCGCCAAAGTACAATTATTACAAATCCAAGTCCAAACAAAGTTAAAATTAATAATATAATTTTTAATATTCTGAAGCGTTTGGATCCCCCTGTAAGGGCAGAAGCTTTTATACATCACTTTAATCTTTTATCGGATAGTCCGCCCCACAAGGGTAGTTGCAGGTGGTGTGAGCACAGCGTGGTCGCAAGTAATTTCACAGGTCGTGAGATCGTTGCGGTTCACCGTGTGGCTGCTACGTGATTAGAAAATTTTTCATTTGCTGTTTTTAATTTTATTTTAAACACTTTCGAAGGTAGTAAATTGTTTCAGTAATATATTGTGGGTAAGTTGACATTTTGCGTCATTAATTAATTTAAAAAAATTATAAATCTGTCTATGAAGATATGTGT
Source organism: Agrypnia vestita (assembly GCA_016648135.1). Classification (NCBI taxonomy): domain Eukaryota; kingdom Metazoa; phylum Arthropoda; class Insecta; order Trichoptera; family Phryganeidae; genus Agrypnia; species Agrypnia vestita. Next base: position 6,228 of record JADDOH010016512.1, read on the forward strand.
TATGTATGTATTTTTAATTTGTTTATTTATTAAGGAACCTTAACGGTTTTTTAAATATATAATGTAAATTAAAAAATTCACAGATGTTAAGAACAAAGTTAGATAATATGTTTTTAAGTTAATTATTTTGAATTAATTAATGAATAGTAGTAAACAAAAAACAATGTTATGACTGAATAATTGTAAGTGATCGCAAGTAAAAAAAAAGTATATCAAGAAATGAGTTAATTAATGAGAAAAATGTAGGAATCATTAGATATAGTGAGTGATTGGTCAAAGTCGATTTAGTACATGTAATCTAAAGCATTCTTTTAAATTCGGTAAGACCAATGTTGAAGAGGTTAATGTCGTTACAATTATTATTGAAAGCTTTGCATGCGCGATATAAAAATGTATTTTGTGTATATGCTCTATTTCTTGGAACATTGAAGAGCACGTTTTGTCGGGTACGTCTGCAGGGAACGCGAAAAGAGATTAAATCCAGTTGATTGGGACAGTCAAGATATAATTTATTATATATAATGATATAAATAATATAATAATATAAAAGAGAAAAATAAAGTAAATAAGACAGTGATAATAATGACGATATCAGAAGGATGGGATGGGAATATTAATTCGCTTTGAAGTTGGTCTATCATTATGTGTGTGAATGAATACAGACTATATATCAAGAATGAAAGAGCTTTTTGTTGGCTCTTTTTATTACAATGTTTAGATAAAACTTTTTAGTAGAGCCTGTTATTTTATTAAAATAAAAATTTCGGCCTATTTTATTACAAGAAAACATTTGACATAAGCAGGTTCTCATACAATTTGTTAGGCAAAATACTCCGCTGGAAAACTCTGAAAGGAAGGTGCCCCAGATCAATAGAAAACTCATAATTAAATATAAATTAACAGTTCCAAATTCAGAAAATATATATTTAATGGTAGTTTTATAGTGTTATATTTTTCATATATCAAGAAAGATGTGATCAGACTAATTCTATGAGTGAGGCTACAATAAAACTTTGATAAATATTGATATTAATTAGCAGATATATATTTCATATAAATTTTCGAATAATTATAAGATGAAATTAATACATTTTCAGAGATGAAAAAAGAATTGTCGTTAATGCCACTTTTTACAAAAGTGATTTATTATTTATTAAGAAATTTTTAAAATAAATACATCCAGGATATTTTTTCAGTTTTGGAAAGAAAAATATGTACTCTAAATTTGTGATACGCGATATGCATATCACATAAATATTCTTAGTATTCTCAAAATAAGCTTGTACAATAAAATAAATGCTTGTGTTATGAAAATAGGGCTGTCTTGCTGGTGTCCTGGAATTGTCCTGGAAGTCTTGGTCTCTTTTAATAATATATTAGAAAAATAATATGATATTAAAATAAAAAATGTTTAACATTTTTATCGCTCTTATTTATTAGGAATTAATTTATTTATCACATAAATTTTTATTTATATATCAAGAATTCAAATTTACACACACTCATTACACCACACCACAGGGTGTAACGACACCTATTTAGTAAATATCACATCCACACATATTCATATATGTCCTATATAATAATATGTATGGATATATTCATATATAGATATATATATATAATTAGTAATATTAAAGATATAATATAGATAATACATAATAATATTAATGATAGGTATACTTCTTGGTACAATTTTTGGGAATCGCCACTCTCAACTAGCCCTTGGGCTACGCTACCCTTATGGCGTGGTGATTGTGAGCGTGAGTAACATTGTTAAATTTTAAAAAGTCATATGTAAAATATAACAAGCTGAAGAAGAGAACATAAAGACAGAAGAGAAAAAATTACACGTAAAAAAATAAATGAGTAATCACACTTAACAGAACGTACATACATATTATTAATATATAGATTTTAGCGTAGGATCAATTTAATATATATTATTTGATATAAAAAGCAAACGATACATTTTGACGCATTGACCCAGTTATTTAAAATCATATGTAAAATATAACAAGCATAAGAAGAGAAACATAAGATACAGAAGAGAAAAAAGTAAAACTAAAAAAATAAATGAGTAAACACATTAAACATAACGTACATACAATATTATTAATATATATATTTTAGCAGGAAATTTATTTATATTTTGATAGTAAAAAAGCCAAAATATACATTTTGACGCATTGACCCAGTTATTTAAAATCATATGTAAAATATAACAAGCATAATAAGAGAAACATAAGATACAGAAGAGAAAAAAGTAAAACTAAAAAAATAAATGAGTAAACACATTAAACATAACGTACATACAATATTATTAATATATATATTTTAGCAGGAAATTTATATATATTTTGATAGTAAAAAAGCCAAAATATACATTTTGACGCATTGACCCAGTTATTTAAAATCATATGTAAAATATAACAAGCATAATAAGAGAAACATAAGATACAGAAGAGAAAAAAGTAAAACTAAAAAAATAAATGAGTAAACACATTAAACATAACGTACATACAATATTATTAATATATATATTTTAGCAGGAAATTTATAATTATTTTGAAAGTAAAAAAAGCCAAAATATACATTTTGACGCATTGACCCACTTATTATCGCTGAAGCATTGCAGAGATTTTAGCTTTACGATAGTCCTCACTCCCTCTACCGAATGCGCATCGTATTCAATCTCTTGTAAGCGTGCCAATTTTTTTATTCTCAGCATCCCACACAAAAAACCCGTAACCATGAAAAACATTATGAATATTGATGTCAAATGTATCTCTCTTTATATTCTCTTAAAAAGCCATCCCATTATCGCGTTTCGGTCTCTCCATCGATCCGTTTTCTGTGCCAGGTCCTTTTCTTTCCGATAGCTTCTACGTTCGCTAAATTTTAACGATTGTCTCTTGGATATTTTGCTATTTTTTTACAAGCCTAAAATTGGCAAATAATAATTAAATTATACTGAATGCGGTGGAAATTTGATCTCTTAGGCACGTGAATAGAAAATCTTTATTCGGTAAAGTGAGGAATTACCTAGCCGATTGTAAAATATAAGAAGGAAAAAATAAAAGATCACTAAGGTGGTTTGGACATGTGGATCGTGTGTATGAACGTGGAAAGGATTTTACTTTGGTATACTTTGTATAAGCTAAATAATTATAAATAAACCAAAAATTTATATCTTCTGTGTATAGTTTTCTGGGATATTCTGCCGTGTATACGCGACCTCTCTGGCCGACGTTTCGGATCCCATTGCAGGGTCCATCATCAGGGCTGATGTCGCTTATACACGGCAGAATATCCCAGAAAACTATACACAGAAGATTCTGAACGGCCGTGAAAACCTAATGACATTTTTAACAATTTACCTATACTTTGATGTCTCATTTTCATATTAAAGTTTTACGATTTTAAGAATATAATATTAACTATTTAGCTGTTAATGGTTACGGATATTTTATATAAACCGTATATTTTTCCGAGAGACAATTCTCGACTTTCGTTGAAATCGTATTCAATGTCATCAAGAGAACGACCTATACTCGCGGTGGTATAGTCCGCCCTATACCTCCGCGGGTATAGGTCGTTCTCCTGATGACGTCGAATACGACTTCAACGAAACGTCGAGAATTTTCTCTCGGAAAAACATACGGTTCGTATAAAATATCCGTAACCATTTACAGTTAAATATGTCTAACGACCGTAATAATCACCTTAACTCTTTAATAATATTAGCTGTCATAACCAGTTTAAATTGTATTATTGATTAATTAAAAATATGACTTGTATTTAATTTTCGTATTACACACACTGTATGAGTCATAAAATACTATTATAGTTTCGAGAGAAGCAGTCTTTCTCATCATCCGGTGTAGTAGGGCAGGGAGCATAGCGTCGTGGGGAGGGGGTGTTACAGCACTAGGTTCGGAGAAGTGAATTGAAATGTGATATTATTCATAAGTGTGTTTTTAGAATTAAGACTTATACGATTTCAACGGTTTATATACTGTTTAAAATTTGGATAAATAATTATTTACTCACACAATTTGTTTCGAATGTGAGTTGTATTTTTATTACCACCACCTACAGTCCAAAGCTTTTTCATTCCCATAATTCATTATAGATGTCACTATTAATAATATGGTTTCTATATATTAGTGACATCTGTATTGAATTATTGGAATGAAAAAGCTTTGGACTGCAGGTAGCGATAGTAAAAATACAACTTGTTATTGTGCGAGTTAAACATATATACAACTTCCAAAAATTTGAAAGATGTAGTAGTCTATCATGGGTGGAAATGGTGAACGTTACATTGTGTAAAGTGATCAATTAAGCCAGCCGAACGATAGGTTGTAAGCTCTATGAACACCCAAAAAGAATTCCATACCTATATTTTGATTAATGATGTCCCCCCGGGGATAAAATCCAGTATTGTGTTTTTATAAAATGTGATATTCTTGTCATGTTCTTTGTTGTGCTGGGTTTCTTTCGTTAAAAGATCTTGTTGTAGACTCGTAATTTATTGGCGGTAACAACACGTTTTACAGAGATACGGTGATAACAATGAACAAAAGCGATCGGTCTCACTTCACTTCACTCGCGTTCCTCGCCCTTATATCCATTTACCCTCTCTGTCATGCTCTGTACTTTTAGCGCGTCGCGACATACGTTCCGCAGATCCGTGAAATTAATATGGACATACTTAAAATATTCTGTTTATTATTTCATTTACAAAATGGTGCCACAAAATAAATTTCATAAATTTCATTGGTCAATGTAAATGTCATGGGTTCTGACCACTCAGAGGCCAACATTGATGGCTATATTATCCAGCTTAGGCGGTTGTTTTATGCAATTAGTTAAAACTAGCGGCGCCCGCGCGGCTTTGCACGCGTAGATTTTTAGAACACTGTTAGGATCGTCATAGAACTTTCGCGAACTTTCTAGATACACAGACACATTCCGCCACTCAGTTTAGTTTAGGTTTTCGCGGGTAAAAGATGACGAACTACTTTCTGGCTAACCTTAACTTACAATCATCGCGCATATACCGAGAATGTAATTCTGCAATTCCTGGGAATAACCCAACTTTGAAAATTAACCCACAAAATTCTTGAGAAGGAGCAGTGTTACCTGTTCGAAACGTTGGGAGTTTAAAAGTCCTTTTCAGGACTCTTTGACGCGGGTTCCCCCAGAAAGTAGTTCATCATATATATATTGATTTATAAAATGGTGCCATAAAATAAATTTCATAAATTTTATAGTCATGGGCAGTAACCACTCAGAGGCCAATATTGATGGCTATATTACCCAGCTTAGTGGGTTGTTTTATGCAATTAGTTAGAATTGTAACTTGTGGCACACATGTTTACTATTCTATTCCATTTAGTACCTCTTTGTCAGCCTCAAGCTACGTATTCACTAGGGGACAAATTGTCCCTCAACATCACGCGCGGCATAGAATCTACGTGACGCTGCAACGTCGCGCACTGTTCCACAACATATCGCGAAACATAGCGCGGCATTTCTACGCGCCGCGGCAACGTTGCCATGCGCACGGTACCCGAGCGAGCACACGGGGACATCGTACCGCGCGTCAGTACCGCGTGGTATGTTGACTCATGCGCCACAGTTACATATGCTATGATATAAAACAGAGTTCCGTCATATTGTGTCTTGCTTGGCTATGGTAGACCCGATCATTTGTTAAAATTTTCAAAATCAGTTGTTGTCATTCGAGTGAAATTGACAAAAGATCTGTCAAACGTTCGAAGATCGCATAGAATATCCATCCTTCTTTTCCTTTGCAGTAAATACTTTCGCACCCACCACCTTTTTCTGCTCTTACGTTTCGATAAACTCGTTAGAATAAATAGATATGCAGCACTAATCATCATAACCCTTTTGAGCGACATTTTCGCGACAAGTGATATGCGAGTCCCGGTGTGTACACGTCAAATGACCGCGTCATTGTCCCCTAAACATGAGCGTAGATGTTGATGCAACATGCCGCGCGGATTTTTGTGCGAGTTGTCCCCTAGTGATGGCTTCAGGCTTCAATTCCACACATCGGTGTCGGTACCGGAACTCCGAATTCCTAGTCTTGCCTCGGCGTGTTCATTCGCTGCTTGGCAAACTTTGTCTTATTGACATTGTCGTTCATTCTCTGCAATATTAGAGAGTGCCACATCTGTTATGGGTCTGCCTGGATATTCCCATCTTTGTCGTAAACTTTTACTCAACTTTGATGTCTCTTGACTGAATAAACAGCTGCCATTGGCTGAGAGGCCATTTCCTTTGAGCGGGGCGGTGCACAATGTTGTCATCGCAGTAAATTCAGTATTTTAATTATGGAAATGGCTGAGTCTTCTTCCATTTCATCTTGTAGATGAAAATAAACTCTACGTTCTACGTAGTTCGTAACTCAAGTTTGCTGACTTAGTCATTAATGACCACATATGGTTATTCGACACTTTTATCGGTACAGTGAGATTAAACAAGCTTAAGGAAACCATCAGAAAATAAATATTTTTTGCGTAGCTAGGACCAAATGTACATTTAAAATGATCAATATACTATTGTCACAGAATGGCATGTCAAAAAGAATTCATGAACTATCCGAACTCCTTGTAAATGTCATAACATAAAAATCGAGAACAGCCTACACTATCTAAGGTGATCTACAATCTCCGAGAAACATCTAAAAACGTCTAGAAAAGCCTAGAAGGGACAAAGAAATTCTCTTAAGCACTAGAATAATCTTTCTTCCTGGGTTTCAATCCGTGGGATTGGTTTGCAGCAAAGCACATCTCCTTCTCCACTTTTCTCGGTCTCCGGCAATCCTCTTCAGCTCTGTGTAGGAGGCACAATTCATATCTTGGCACACTTGCTCAAGATATTCACGGCGAGGGCGCCCTCTGGCAATATTTCCCTCTAACATTCCCTCCAGTATATTTTTGAGCAGATTTTCATGGCGAAACATATGCCCCATACATTTTGCACGCCTTTTCGAGATGGTATTCATATAATATAGAAAGTACGAAAATATCAGATCAGACCATAGGATAGCCGAACTTTGTGCGAAGAAGGTCTGTTGTTATAAGAACTCGCCAAGAATAAACTTTATTTTAATAATGGCTAGCAAAAATGTCCCGCATTCCTAGGCTAAAGACAATTGGCGCAAGTACCAACCGACAAGCGAGAAGTTTTTCTAGTCCGAAATAGACCGGAACATTATCTAAAATAATCAAAGCGATAAAAAATGCGTTATTAGTGCGAATGAATATACAGGGTAGTTAGTGATAATTAGGAAACAGTGTAATATTAAGTGTGTGAAATATTCTAGAAACATATAGTACCTGTAACTTTTAGAACAGTGTTCCGTGTCTAGTGTCGTTTGCGTAATAAATAAAAACCCAAATTGTTTTTTGTGATTTCAGTCACGTGCTGTGACAATACTTGTGTTTTTTTTTAATCAAGTTTTCTCCACGTCCAGCCACAACCAAGGTAGTGGATAGCCCTTGGTGTCACATCGAAAATATGCGAGTTTGGTGGTGGTGGCTGTGCGTGGGTGGGAGTGGATGATGAAAATATGCTTTCTAACACTTGCTTCAGATTGTTTCAAAATAGGCGCGCCGACTGTGTCGAAGTCCAGAAAGTTCCGGAAAAACCTGCTCTAGAAAGTTCTAGAAAATTCCTGAAAGTTCTATAAGGTTCTAAACTGAGTGGCGGAATGTGTCGGTGTGTCTAGAAAGTACATTCGATAAATTTCTTGAAAGTTCTGGAAGGAGAATGTTCTAGAAGGTTCGCGAAAGTTCTGTGACGATTCAAACAGTGTACCTATTAAAAATCTAGCCGCGAGGGCACAGCTAGTAATCATCATACAATCTTCTTCTTCTTCTTCTTCATCAGCCTTCGTCTTTCCACTGCTGGATATAGGCCTCTTCCTAATTTTTCCATTCTTACCTGTTGTTGGCTAATTAAAGCCATTTCTTTCCCCCCACAGCGACAATATCATCGGCCCATCTCTTTTGAGGTCTTCCGTTGCCTCTTTTATTCTCCCAAGGTCTCCATTTCAGAACTCTGGGAGGCCGTCTTGTAGTATCCTGTCTTGCAACGTGCCATTTTGATATCCATTACTCTAGTTCTGCGCCTACTTTCGTCGTTTCTAATTCTATCTCTTAGGCTTACTCCAAGCATGGATCTCTCCATCTCATCATACAATACAGCATCATATTGTATATTTTTATATTTTATTCATTAGTAGAATTATTATCCGTTGACAATTTTATCGGGACGTCCTGATAAAATACTTTTTTTTTCCAAATTTCACGACCTGTACTTGCGTCCAATAAAATAAATATCCGAACCGAAAGCTGAATAAATTGTCGGCATAATGACCGCGCGGGACTGCCGCGCCGGCCGTCCGCCGCGGGCGTCGCGGCGCTGCGGAGCTGGGCGGGCGTCTTCGTATCGGGCGACATCCCGGCGCCTCCGACAACTATTTGCCAAAACTCAGAGGTCGCCAACATTCATGTACGCGTCTTGCCAAAAATCCTTCGCTTTCATTTTAAAAATCGCAAATTTATTAATTTAAAAAAAACTGACATACTTTGCACAAAAAACATTCCTATTTTTACAGTTACATTAGCAGGGAGAACGTAAAATAACTAAAAATGTCCTTAGGTTTTCACGGCCGTTCAGAATCTTCTGTGAATAGTTTTCTGGGATATTCTGCCCTGATCAGGGCTGTTGGACCCTGCAATGGGATCCGAAACGTTGGCCAGAGAAGTCACATGTACACGGCAAAATATCCCAGAAAACTATTCACAGAATTAAAATAACTATTCTGTAAAATCAAATATTGTCGCGAACGTTAAGAGCACTAGAAAGTAGGCATTGTCAAAGTTTCCCGAACAGTCCTCACGAATCTATTCACATGCATCTGCATCAGTCCACATGATCTGAATAAATTTTTAAATAAATATAAATAAAAAATAAGCTTTTCTCATAATCATTAGAAATATTCAGAATCTAATAAAACGTTCTCGAGGCGTCGTGAAATCAACGTTTTGTTGACATTTATAAAAGGTAAGCCGTTCGCGTCAAAAACAACCCTCCACGCGCGCGGCGAGCTGTTTTTGACGCAAAAATCAGCAGCGATTCAGTGTACGACCAGTAAATTAAGAGAATATGTACATATCAGAAAATAAATGCGACCAATTACATGCAAATTGATGTGAATAAGAGAAAACCTGTGTGAAATATTCTAGAACGAAGAGTATGCGTGCTCCGATAAAATTCGAGTCCCTTGGACTTTGTGTGATAAATAAAACTCTTAACTGCCTCGTTTGCCTCCTTTTACCACGATCCTATAAAAAATATTTAGGAATCAATCATCACATTGAAGTTGTTGTGGTGCTGCGATTTTAGAACATGGATTCTTGAAAATTAAAATTATTTTTTCCAGCAGGAAAATCGGTAATCTCAGTAAAAAATATGATTTAGGTACCTAAAACGTCAGTGATCTTATAAATGGTTTTACAATAAAAATGATATAATTTTATCATCCACCATGGTTAAGTATACATATGAACAATGTTTGATAATTATTTAAAAATATATATGAAAAAAGAAGTTCGTTTGAACTTCACTCATTCTTGATTCAACGTGATCTTGATAATAAATTATCTAGTAGTTGACGATATCGAGTAATTTGAGTCTTTAGTGTCCATGTACCGCTTTCCAGTACAGGAGCAGTGCGGCACGCCACGGGCGGGCCGTTCATTCGTTCGCCAACCGCCTAGCCGCGTAGATGGGTTCACTTATATCAATAAACCTAATAATCATCAAGAGTCTTGTTTTCTCATCAAATTCATCTCGATTTGGTCACCATACTGGCAACATTTTTATTTTTTGTATCTCTACAGAATGAAAACATGGAAATTTAGTATATGTAAAGTGAAGTGTGCTTGAAACGTGTTTGAAATGTGTTTCTGGAGACGTGTGCCTAAAATTCTCCGACAGCAATGCGTAATAGCGTTTCAAATTATTACAACTAAAAACTGTACTCTCCACGATCTATCTGGAATGCATCCCATAAGTTTCTGACCCATCATCTGTGGAAAAGATGATATTTAGGTATTAAGAAACATCAGATATTTTATACGACGTGTTGAGATTCGATTCGCTTTTGCTAGAGTCATAACAAAATCTTCAGGAGAGTGCCCTGTCACCACGGGGGTCATGGATGTTCTGATTTTTTCTTGCGCGATCGCAGATTGAATGCACAGCATGGGTGTGTGTTGCTTCCTTCTACGCTAGGGGTGATGAGTGTGCTATTGGCACAATATGAACTGAAGATGTCTTCGGAATATAAGTTGGAGAAGCTGGTTGTGACTTGGTAAAAAATGAGAGAGAAAGAAGCTGATCTCCGACTCGGTGCACTGATCAGATTAGGGATGCTACGGCCTTTCCTATCAGTATGCATTTTTGAACTGTAGGCTGGACAGAAAAGTGGAGGAAAATTATTAAAGACATAGAATACCACATCAGCTAGATCACGTTCCTCAGTAGTAAGGCAACTGACTTTAGAAGAAGAAGAAGAAGAAGAATCTCTCGGTAAAAGTTCCTTCGGTTAGGTGTAACTGAATGACAACATTTATCCAAGAATTTTACGTCTTCCGAGCAATGTAGCCTGCTTTTTATCTCTTTCTTTTTTACTTCAACTTTTTTTGTATTTTTCGAGATAATTCAGTTGTGACTTTTTAAAATGAAATATAAAATATCGCGCACCGCTGGTGAGGCGCTCCTGCCCGATAAAGAGAGCAGTCATACATCTTTGTAGTTTACCGCGCGGCTGGCGGCATTAACTTCCCGATTTTATACAATTTTTATTTGTTCGCTTTGCGTACTACCAGAATCCGCATTATTCAGACTCGAACAGCCGCGATTATTGTGGGGTTGTTGAGATGGGACGGAGAAAGACCGATAAAACCCGAAATACCGACACATCGGCATTTACATCGAGCATACGAGGTTTTGTTTCTGTCTAAAGTGTATAATTTAGAAATAATGCTTTTTCAGATTTTTAACTTAGCGCTCGGTTTAATTTAATCTTTATTAGGGGAGAGGAGGGTATTTCCGTACACCTAAATTTAGGTTGAAATTATGTGATAACTATAAAGAATTAAACGTTCAATGAGATACAGTTCCACAGACATTTTAATTGGTTTTGTGATAGAGTCTTCAATTTTTTTTTTTTTTTAGAAAAAGGTACTCTTTACACCTCTCTTTACTCTTTACAAAAACTATAGATGTAACCATCTGGCACCTCTTTGTTCATGCACCCATTGAGCACAGGTTATGCAAAGATACCGGAGTCTATTATTCTTGCCAAATTCTCCACAAATAGTGCGTACCTCATTAGCTACGCCCAGAAGTCCTTCATCGTAGTACACTCCATCATTATCGTCGTCGTCATGAAGAACTACTGCTGTAGTATCATCATCAAAATCGGTTTTGGAAGAGTTAAAAATCTTTCGTTTATAAGATTCTTCATTTATAGCTTCTTTTTGGCTCCTTTTTGATTTTTTCATGACTGTGTACGGTATTACCCGAAACCCGGAAACCGAAATATTTTTGACAAAAAATTGTTTAAAATTGGAATTTTGAATGCTAAGGCACATTAGGTCTAGTGTCAAGCTATCAAAGGTCGCCAAAATCAATATTATTTTACAAAGTAACTGATAAATCTACTTACAGCTTATCTCCTGTGTGTCGGTGTCTAGTGTAAGGTAGGTCTACATGTCATAGAAAATATTACACATCTACCTTATTTACGAAAACTATTATATAAAATTATATAAAAGGTCCTTTAAAAAGTCTTATCTGTATCGCATATATGTATATTTTATCACATATTAAAAACTATGCCGATATTTATTCAGGTAACGCTGTGTTACACCACCGTTCCCGAAGGTATTTTTTAGCAGTCTTTTAAGAGTTAAATACGAACAGATGATTTCCTTAAATAAACAGTGCAAAACGTCAAACACGCTCTCTAGCTAACGATCACCGGCCGAATGGCGCGTGTTGCTGTCTGAAGCATTGGGAATGGTAAAGGCTAACGCTAGATAAGGGCAGGTGTGTTGTGCGTTTGGCTAAAACCATGTGTACGGAATTAGCCGCTGTACGGGAATACCCTCCGCTCCCCTAAATCCTTGTCATCTTCATCCCCTTGTGTTAACCAGTCAAGACGCAATTATTTTCGTACACCCTTTTTTTTTGCTTCTCCCAACTTAATCTGGGTTGACCCGCCGGTCGCCATCTTTCCGGGGTTACCAAGATGATACTTCTTGGTTCTCGTTCCTCTGGCATTGTTAGAACATTTCCAAGCCACCTCATTTATGATTTTTTTATAAGAATGAGTAAGAGTCCCATGCTGAGTGTGCGCCTTATGTCGGCACTTCTCACTATGTCCACCAGTGTGACTCTCGCTACCCCTTTTAGAAAAATTACTTGGGCAGCCTGCTTTCTTGCTGTCACTCTCCGTTAAGACCCAAATTTTATGGCCATATATTAGGGTGGGTCTGGAAAAAGATATGAAATTAGTCAATTTTTTATTGACACTTAGCTTTCTAATCACTGCACTATTTAGAGAACGCAAAACGCCTGTCACAGCTCTGATTCATCCATTTGTTTCGATATACTGCCTCCCGTCGCTATAAAATTCTATCCTAGGTATTATAATTTTTCAACTTGCCTCAGCTGCATGTTTACATTTATGTTAATGATAATTTATATAGCGCAGTTTTTGCATAAGAGACGCTTCAAAGGCGCTTTACAGGTGTGACTTCCCAAAAAAATGAGTTTTTAGACTCCTCTTGAAGAGTTCCTGGTTCTCCATAGATCGCAACACTGGAAGCAGCTGATTCCACATAGCTGGGCCCGCATAGCTGAAAGCACGTTCCGCAAACTTGGTGGCTCCAGATTTCCTTGGTACTACCAGCATGCAGAGTGCCTTCGATTTAGCTGACCTCAGTGTGAGCCGTCTTCCAGTGATATTGTCTGGGATACACCTCCTGTATACTGATGAGCTTTGCTTTTGGTTAAGCATTCCTACGACTATTACCTCTATTTTGGCAGTACTAATATTCATCCCAACTTAAGAGCACTCTTCATTGAAGGAATTTATCTACTCTCTTACGTCCTCTTGTTTGAGTGCCAGCCTCTCTATATCATCCGCGAAGAGTAAGAAATCGATTTCTAAATCTCCAACTCTCACATCTCTTGTTATTTAGCTTTTTAAGCTTATCCTGCTCATATAAAGAGTGAACAGGATTCGAGAAAGTGGGCAATCTTGTCTCAATCCTATTCCGATATTGAAATCCGATATTTAAAAGATCTTAATTTAAAAAATATATTTTCGAAGAATAAGACCGATGGTAAACTGCCCGTTCGAATTATCAATAGTTATTCGGTTTTTCTTGGGTGATGAGATGAAAGACAGATCTTTAAAAGCGGATGCAGTAAGAGTGATTCACCAGAAAAGAATAGTGTGATTCGTAGTCCGGTGAGTATGAGGGCGGCTTCTCTTTCCTGGAATTGCGGGTTCTGTTCGGCGAGGTCTTCAAGTCAGTATTGGCCTACTGCAGCGTAAAAAAAAAATAACCGACCAAAACCTACTTTTTCAGGGGCCATGAAATATTATATATGAAGGCAAATTAAGCACACGAATTTTACGCATAATACGAACGAATTCCGTAAAAGGCCACCAACTAAAAATAACCAAGGCACGTACACTAATACTATATTATTCCTACACATTGCAGCATATTTTTGTGAAAACGCAATTACTTTCTCCCGAATGCAATAACTTTTGATAAAGTTAAAAATAGCATGGTAAATATATATTTTTTAAATAAACTTTATAATTGCTAATAAAAAAATTAAAATACCGTGGAATCCTAAAAGCGATGAAATAGTCCATGAATTTTTCATGAGTTTATTTATTCATATCGTTATTACTGTTCAAATGTTTTTTGTGAATTGGAAAATTTGTATGAAAAACAAAAACTATGTAATCTCTAAGAGAGTTTAATCAAAACTTTGTATTTTACTACTCGAGTTTCGAGAGTATCAGAAGCTCTTATCGACAGGTGAAGTATTAAACTAACGACATTAAAATGTGGATTTGGAGAAAATCAGAGAAGCTTGTTAGTTTTGTGGTTTGGACTCTCGCATCGTTATCCAAAGGTTGCGGGATCGAATCTCACTCTAGACCAATAAGTTAGTCCTATTTTTATAGCACAAGCGTTTAGCTTCATTTGAAAATAGTAATAATATTGATGTGACACGTATTCCGTGTTCGCATCTCTATTTTAAAAAAAAAAATATATATAGATATATAAATATATATATATATATCTGTGTGTGTTATAGTATATATATAAATTATTAATTAATAATAATCAATTTTTACTTAGGTGCGTTACTCCTCAATCCAAAATCAAATGTAGATAATTTAGAAAAATGCGTAGTTAGTAAATACATCAGTCAAATTTCTAGAAATCTCAATACGATAATAATACAAAATCTCAATACAAAAATAATATCTTCATTATCGAATTAGTAATAACTTTTCTGAATTCGCGAACCACACCATGGAAATTAATAATTTCTTTCATTCAGGCATCATTAAACGTCTCCATTCCGTCACGCGTAAAGATGATTGTGATGTTCTTGATCGGTCTTGCCACTCGCAGTGTTTCAATTGGTGGCCACAACCACAACCAATTGCCGCCAACAACCACACTCCCTCAAAATAAATACGCTGGGTGAATTTTTTCGGCTGAACCTTACATATCGTGACTGTTTACTTATTTACAACCCTTGTCAATTACCCGGCACCACCCTCCGTCGTTACAACTGCCTGTGAAACATTCAAAGCCCATTTTTGTATATTTAATTAATTTTTTTGGTCAAACTGCGATGGCTATCGCTGAATTTACGTGATTTAGTTAGAATTGTTACTGTGAAGGCTTTATTTTTTAATGTAAGAATTATACAAAAGTATAATTTCCTTTCAGATGCTTGAATTTATATTACATTGTCATGTAAACAACGTATTGTCGGAAAAACGATCGATAGAGGGTGAAATTAATACCCGTACGTGTATATTGAAACAATTTCAGAAAATCGGCTAGTTCAGGTTTTCAGTTTCAGTTTTTAACGGTTGTTAAGATTATTTTGTGTTGGGTTTTCTCAACAAATTTGCAGTACGTCTTCGACCTCCGTTTCTCTGTAGCCTGCGTTTCGAATCCATTATCAGAGTTTGGTATATTATAAAGTATCGGTTTGCTGTAACATACTTGTTGTAACATAGTGTCGAAAGCAGAGTGTGTCATTGTTGGTATTATATTTATGTTTAGTAGTTGCTTACAGTACCGCGTAAAATAAAGAAATTGTGATGAGTTCTGAAGGAGGAACAGTGAATGGACTTTTGCGGCCCGAATCTTGCGACTTCGCTTTTTACACGATGCCGCACGAGAAAGGCCATTAGTGAAAAAAATTGTCAACCTGGCGACATATGAGTAGGACCGATATGGGAGCTTTCGCTCATAAAACGGTCCTGGGAATGCGGTGGGTGTCCATTCACAGTACCGCGTAGAAATCGGTGTTTGTTTGCGCATTTTACTATGCAACAATTTATTTCTTGATCGTCAAAGTCACGCTATTGGTTAGATTAATGCTTGAGATATTTGCACCAATCACGGGTAAGGATTTTGATAGTTATTAAACCACTGCCGTCAGTATGATTTTTTTTATGAGTTTTCACTGTTTCATGTTCCCAATTCGACGAACCATAGACGTGATGTTCTGCGAAGATATTTTTGTCGTGTACGGGACCGATATTATCAAAAAAACCTTCGCAAAGCTCTACCAAAACTGGAAGGAAGATTATCAGTGAATACCTTTGCAACTGTGGTATAACTTGTTATTGGTGTATATATCGCAGACAAATTCTTTTTTGCGAACACGGAATACGTGTCACATCAATATTGTTACTATTTTCAAAACAAGTTGGGCTTGGGCTATGAAAATATGCTGGTCTGGAGTGAGGTTCGAACCCCCGACATTTGGATCACGAAGCAAGAGACCTAAAAGTCCCCCACAAGACAAATATCTTACGTTAAATGTAAGATCTCGTCATTTTGTAAAATGTTAAAAGACATTAGTACCGCCGTTTACAAATTGGCGCGGCATTTTGTTCGAATTAGTAGCACATTATAATACATAGCCCTGCTGAACTCAAGGCCAATAGGGCGAAGGAGCTTAGAAAGGCCAAAACTAAGATGGAGTGACAACGTCCTCAAAGATATCTCTGCCTTAGAGCTTCGGAACTGGAGAGAGCTGGCACTAGACCGAGATGAGTGGAGGAAAATTATTGAGGAGGCCAAGACCCACCAAGGGTTGTAGTGCCAAGAATGATGAGTAGCACATTTAATCGCGCTTGGCACTGCATAGCAAAACAACCCTCACCTAACCTAAACTAATCTAACCTAACCTATTCATGTGTATTACAGGTGTCTCACGGAGAAGAAACTGTATATTTTTTTTGTTAAGGGAGAGTAGGTATAGAAGTCTTTTTATGGGTGTACATAGGACTTACGACCTATCGTACGGTTGGCTTAAGTGATCACTTTACACATATGTAACGTTCGCCATTTCCACCCATGATAGAATACCATGTCTATGAATTTTTGGAAGTTGTATATATTTCGATTATGCGCCACGTTTCACATGTGAGTTGCAAGGATCCTCACCGCGGCCGGCCACAAACTTTTTCCTTCCCCTTGAATGACCACAGATGTCGCTAAATAAGACATCTATATTTGATTTTGTAGTTTTTTACCTATATACTTTATCTTGTCTAATGGAATTCATCCAAATTTCTATCATTACACTAGTATAGCCAGAAATATTATTTCAATTTATTAAACTCCTTTTTTGACCAGTATTTTCATTATGAATATTTTTAATATGTCTAAATTTTTCAGAACAGAACTGGATTGTTGTCACAGGGACATTAATAATCAATTAATTAATGTACATTAATTGATTATTGATGTCCCTGTGACAACAAGCCAGTTCTATTCTGAAAAATTTGGACACACTCTAAATATCCTAACCTAACCTAACTTAACCTTATTTACAATTTTGTTATTATTTAATTAGACTGATAATTAGTACGCAGTACAAATTCATAGTATCAACAATTTGCCTTCGGTAATTTGTATAACTAATTACGTTTATAAACTGACGACTTGAATACGGGCAAATAATGGAATTTGCCTGCGACATACATCTTTCGAGTATCTGGACCATGTGCTTTCACGGCCGATGTGGGGAATATCTCAGAATTTCATGGCTGTTCAGAATATTTGTATATACTTTTCTGGGATATTCTGCCGTGTATGTCTGACCTCTCTGGCCAACGTTTCTGATCCCGTTGCAGGGTCCATCGTCAGCTCTGATGATGGACCCTGCAATAAGATCCGGAACTTTGGCCAAACAGATCAACGGCAGAATATCTCACAAAACTACACAGATATGTTAAAAATATTGTTTTTTTATCTTCTGACCTGGCAATAAGAATCTGCTGTCACCTAACACAATTCGTTGTATCTGGTCCCACAAAATCAGTAATTATTCCATTACTATTACATACATCGCGACTCTATCAAATGTGAGCTCTATATCAAACATAATAATTTCATTTTCTGTCTGTCCCTCCCCGAACGTTACATTGTGTAAAGTGATCACTTAAGCCAACCATACGATAGGTCGTAAGTCCTATGTACACTCAAAAGACTTCTATGCCTACTTTCCAAAGAAAATACAGTTTCGTCTGTTGAGACATCTATAATATACATTAATTTTTTTCTTCTTTGTTTGTATTTATGATGTTGAATGAATGCCCAGATTCCACATCTGTAGGTCACATCAGGTGAGGCACATTCATCAAAAACCTTCATTTTTTAGTATTGCTGCATGAAGACGTACTCTCATTTTAAAAATAAAAAATGGATTAATAAAGGTTTATCGATTCTCTAAGGACGATTTTCCAGAAATACTTTGTATCTGGAACGAGCGGGAGATAGAAACAATTCCTGACTCGGTAAGGTTCTATAACCATTTGATTGAAAGTACCTGAAAACGTTGCGGTAGACTTTGAATATTTGATGCATGTCCCAGTACGTAAATACAGATGTGAATTAATCATGAGAAATCTGGTGAATAATGGATGAGCTCTTGAGAAAACAATACATAGTATTTGAGATTGATTGATACAAACTCTCAAGTCATTCTTAAGAACTGGAGTTATTTGATTAATTTATCAGCTAGTATCAAGACTTACTTGTGTAGTCAAGACTGGAATATTGGCGTTCATTATATTGGTTGAAAAACATTAATGAAAGTAGACTGAATGCGGTTGAAATGCGGTCACTAAGACGCTTGTGTGGAAAATCTTTGTTCGATAGAGTGAGGAATGAACAAATTAGAAATGAATGCAATGCTGGCTGTAGTGTGGTAGATAGAATAAAGAAAGGAGTGCTGAGATGGTTTGGTCATTTGGAACGTATGAACGAGGAAAGGATGGTTAAGAAAATATATGAGGCGAATGTTGAAGGCAACAGGAATAGAGGGCGTCCGCGAAAGACCTGGCACGATCGGGTACTACAAGTATTTGAGGATGGCCCTGTTAAAAGCCGCAACAACCGTAGAACGTGTATGAGAAGATGTATGAATGTGGCCGAAGCAAAAGTGGTGTGCCAGGATAGAAGAGTGTGGCGTTCAATCCTCTCTGCCTACCCCTGCAGGGAAACGGCGTGATGGTTAGTTAGTTAGTTAGTTAGTTAGTTAACATTAACTATGTACTTAAGCTTCGAGAATAACAGAATCTATATCTTTTAATATATAAGTATTAAACTGACTTTTTTACATGGATTAGTGGAAATACAAATAATAAATTACATAGTTATTGAAAAACACCGGTGTAAAGGTTGTAACGGGAATATTGAGAAAGGAGGAGAAGAGCTGGTGAAAGTAATATTGTGTAGTGGTTATGACGCTCGCTTAGTGATTTGGTGGTCGCAGGTTAGAGCCCCATTCCGGGACACCAGCAATTTAGTTCTATTTTCAGAGCGTTTAGCTTATTTTGCTTATTACAAACATTTAGATTATTTTGATAATATTTAGAATATGCGACACGTATTTCATGTTGGCATCTCTATTTAAAAAAAAGTAATATGTCAGGTAAAGTAATTCAGGTCCGCACTAGAAAACTTCTCGCCCGCCGGTAGGTACTTTCTTGATTACTATCGCAGGAATCACACATTAGCGATTTTGCTTTCTATGGTAATAATCCGCTGTCAACTCTAACACACACATTCCAGATTCGTGTGGACCATACGAGAGATTCCGATAACTCGTAATTTCTTCTGATTCTATCATCATGTTACAGTAGTCTAAAGAAACTCATCATCCAGGGGAAAATAAGTGGAAAAGGAGCGCAGGAAGACGCCGCATCCCATGGCTGCATATGTTGAGGAATTAGTAGAGTCTGAGAGAACTGAATAGAGTCGTGATCGCCGATCTTCGATAGGGGATGGTCCTACACGAAAAAAAACTAACCCATAAAAACCAAGTTTTTACAATACTCCCCTTTCTCATTTTCGGGTTTCGTGTATCTCCATATAACCTACTGGGTTGTATGAAAAAAACATTAAAAATTTGAAAAATCCAAAATTACATTATAATAATTATTTTTTTAACGAAAATTTGATAGATCTTCTTGTTCGTCGCCACGAGTCTGCTTGCAAAGTTTTTATACTCCCTTTCTTTGTAAAATATAACAATAATTAAAGACGAATTAAAACATATAACAGAACACTAAACTAAATAAGAAAAGTAATATATATCTAAAATGTCAGATGTTTTGAAATGTCATGATTTTGATAGATTTAATTATCATCAATATCGTACCTTATGAATTTCCAGCGTCAAATGATTTAGTCAGAATCAGATTTGAGTAATGTAGAATTCTTCGAAACTAAGCAGAAATCTAAAATAAATAAATTATTATTTGATTTTTTCCCAAAAAACCCAATTTTGCTGTCATCTGTGAACCAATTGTTTTATAAATTTTCAAAATTCGTAGTGAAGTACCTATTATACCGACGGAGTAATTCAAATTTAGAAAATATTCCGCCACGTTATCGGGCCGCCGCGCCGTTGCTAATCAAACTTTTCTAATGATTCCAATTTGAAAAAACCAATAGAATTTCTAAAAATCCGAAATTATACTATAATTATTAATTTTTTAACTAAAATTTGATAGATCTTCTTGATCGTCGCCACGAGTCTACTTGCCAAGTTTCAGCTCGATTGGATCACGGGAAAAGGGTCAAAAATCGATTCAAAGTTTTTGTTGACGGCAAGCAAGCAGACGCCACGAGTTAATATAAAGGGAGTAAAAAGATATAGCCATATTTTAAATATCTCCAGCCTTCACAAATATCATTCAAGCTTTTTAGAGTCGTGCCTGCATACCTAAATATTAATATATTTTTGCAAACTTCAAATCGCTGAACGCAGATTAACCTGAATAAGTAGCCACCTACTTGGCACTGTAACCAAATAATTTATCACCCCGTTATTAAAGTTTAAATTTCCAAGAGTTTTGTCGCCCTCGGGGGTCAGGCGGAAGTGTTAAATTTCGCAATTTCTGTTTTCCGAATTTTCTTCTCCGACAAATAATGCTGAGAAGATTTCTCCAATCGTTATTGTTTGACAACACTTGAAGTTTTCCGGATAATTCTCACATTAAAACGGACAGCGTAATATGCAGCCCGTGAGTTGTTAGCGGAGCAGTAAATTACGAGAGTACCTCACCCGTCAGAGATGGTTTTTACCTAATTGGGTTGGGGATAGCGAAGAGAAGCTCTACGTTTCAAAATGAAGACTACAACACACACACGTTCACCAGTTTGTAGAATACAAAGTGTACACTACATTTGCAGTAAAAAGTATATGAAGTGAACCAATTGTAGTACTACGAATTTGTAGTACTAATGAAGTGAAGCAATGAAGTAATTGTAGTATTAATGAAGTGCAGTAATTGTACTACAAAATTGTAGTACTAAGGTAATTGTAGTATATAGTACAATATTGATATTTTTTCCCAAATAAAAAGTTCGGTGACTAAAAAAAGTCGCCGGAAAAACATATGAATATATCGACATTTTTCGGTAAAAATAATATTTGGCGATCTTAAAAAAAAGTCGACGTTTCTTCATTCAGTTTCCAGAGATTTCTTCGTTCGGTCCCAAATTTTTTTCAAACCAAAAATTACTTCATTTATCTACACTGACTTCCTAAAAATTTCACATAAACAATGTACTATTTGAAGTGTGTACTCGTACTTTCAATAACTCTCAAGTGTGTATACTTTGCAGTGTTCACTTTGAAATAAAGTACTATTTGAAGAATACTTTCAATAAATTTGAAGTGTGTGTAGTTTGTAGTGTGCACTACACTTCAATGTAATGTTGTACTATATTGTAGTATTGAGTACAGAGCGGACCCATCACTATTTGGGGACCTATCGCTTGGAGCTACCTACCACTGTTTGACAGCCACTTGGATTCGCTGATAGTTGAAATTTCTTCGAAGAATCTCTCTATTTACCTTCTCTATGATCTCCTGGACCATCTTATATGCTTACTTTCCTCTGGTACCGTCGTTATAATTTTTTCAGCCTGTCTCTTCCAAATTTAAAAGTGATATTTAAGTTTTGAGGCTAACCTAGAAATTTTTGTCAATTTTTTAATGTCGTAGGGAATTTTGAAATGTTTAACTGTAAATGGTTAGTGAATGGTGCCTACCGCTTACCCAGGACCATCCTAAGAGCAAAAGCTTCCATATCGGCCCTACTCAATCGTCTCCAGGTTGACATTTTTTTCTACTATCAAGATGGACCGTGCTGCTCCGCACCGGTCGTATAAATCGTTGCGAAGCGGCACGGCCGCTCGATCAAAGCCATTCACTGTCCCAACCTATAGATACGTCTTTATTAGCAATAAACTTAATATACATATAACAATAGCATATATGTCTTCGTAAACAGATACATATTATATATGTAACAATAATAACATGAAAACCAATGAAAAAAAGGCCAGGG
This sequence comes from Agrypnia vestita, assembly GCA_016648135.1. Classification (NCBI taxonomy): domain Eukaryota; kingdom Metazoa; phylum Arthropoda; class Insecta; order Trichoptera; family Phryganeidae; genus Agrypnia; species Agrypnia vestita. The sequence continues at coordinate 28,492 of JADDOH010016512.1, forward strand.
TCCGCCCTATACATCCGCGAGTACAGGTCTCTCTTCTGATGATGTTGAATACGACTTCAATGAAACGTCGAGATACGTTTCTCGGAAAAACATATGGTTCAAATGAAATATCCGTAACTATTTACAGTAAAATATGTCTTACGACCGTAATAATAACCATAACTGTTTGATTTCGAAATGTATTAGTCTTAACACACGGTTTATAAGATTATTTTAATAACTTCAACAGAGATGGTTAAACAGAAGCGGAAAGAAAAGACCGGAAACGAAGAACCAAAAGCAGCTAAGAACCACAAACGAAACGTAGATATGAGAAGGCCAGACTGCATCTAAATGATAGTTAAGATTGAAGATGGATAATCGAAAGCGATAATCATGTTTTCTTTACATGGTCTCCCTATTTACCTTCTCTATGCTCTCTTGGGCCATCCTGTAGGCCTTCTTCCCTCTGATACAGCCGTGGTAATTTGTTTGTAATCATGCCATAAGGATACCAGTTTTACTGGCAGAGTTCGCGAATTCGCCCATGAAACAATTTTTTTATTTCATTTTTGAGAACATACACGACCACAAGGCCTTTAAAGTATCCATTACTAATAACTAATGAATTGACAGTATAAATAAACAAAATATTGGATAACAGAATACGATAAATACACAAAAGTTTTGGAATTATCAACTTTGAAGAATAAGCAAAATCAGAGAGTGGATCTCAATGCTAAGAGATTTATTATAAATAAAGGAGTGTTAAATATACCGATTATTATCAAGAAAAGGAGGCTTTGTAGGAGAGACTTTTTAAATGAAAGTAAAGTTTTTGCAAGAATATCAGCGTCTATAAAATTTGTATTAATTTTCATAGCAGACGCGTTGTCCCGTTATAAAAATACAAAAGTTTCTATGTAACAATGTCCGTCACTAACACTATTATGTGATGCAAATTGTGACGAAGTGTATAAAATAATGAGGAAAAAATGCAAAAAATAAATCATAATTTTCTTGTAACGATATCCATCACTAACTCTATACAGACAGCCTTAATTTGCAGCTGAAATGTGTATTAAAATTAAGTCATTCTTGAGTCATCAAATCATATAAAATAAATTGCAACATACATTTTTCACTTCTGAATATTATAATATTAATTTCCTTTTTTTAATTTTTACGTCGCACGACACGGCAGCCCTAAAAGGGGGAAGGGGGGGGGGGGGTAAATCGGCATCGGCAATCAAAGAATAAATCTTCATACATCACAGTGTTAGAAACTTCCCCTGTCGTGACGCGCGGGGGCGCCTCCCCCGACCTCCCCTAAAGTGGTTTTCCGCGAAAAATAAATGATTAATCGGGGAAATTTCCAGAACTTGAAAACGTCAGATATGGATTTCTGGTTTGCGGATCTGCGGTGGACTTTTATCTGAAATCTGTGCAAACTTCACTTTTGTGAAAATTGTGTGATTGTAATGTTCCGGTTTGTGAGTGATTCATAATCGAACGTAGTTATGCAGAAAAGCTCCAGGCCACAATTTTAGTAAAAATGAGATATTGAAAAAACCAAATTAATAAATCAATTAGAAAGACATACAGAAAAATCTAATCCACGAAAAAATATTTGGCTACTAGCGGGATCCGAACCCGGACCACCTCCTTTCCGGGGCCGATGCTCTAACCATTAAGCTATAGGAGCCTTGTATATTTCCGTGAATATATCGACCTTATATGTAAGTATTATTTTATTGATTGATTAATTTTTTTATTACTGTCCATTTTTAGAGCAATCCACTTTTATCTGATACGGTAGTTCAAATTACTTTACTATACTACCGCTAGATGGAAGCCAGAATTAACAGTTTAATTCATTTTTATTTTTGGACATCTTTGATGCAACAGATATTGTATTCAAGAACACATTCGTATTTGTGAAGTTGTAATTTTTCAGAACAATTCTGTGAAAATTTTAAAATCAAATTAATTAATCAATTGGAAAGACATACAGAGAAATCTAATCCACAAAATTAATTTGGTTTTAAAATTTTCACAGAACTTTGTTCTGAAAGACTTCTTCACAAATGCGAATGTGTTCTTGAATATGAGATATTGATTTAAAAATATGTTTTACTTTACTTTGTAATACACACATTACAAAGTAAAGTAAAACATATTTTTAAATTATAATGTGGCATCACGAAGAATCTGCCAAATCTTTCAATTATATTATGAGATATTGATTTCATCGGACGCAGTAAAGAGAATTTTATGTTCTACCAAAACCAGCCAAGATACTTTCATATAAAAATTTAGACTAATCGCCTTCCAAAATATTTATTGATCGCGAAAACAACATTTTAAAATATGCAAAAAGCGCCCACGCCACTCAAAACACTTTTAATATTACTATTCCTCAAAACATATTCCCCAGAAAACAGTTATTTATCAATCAATGTATATTATAGATGTCTCACAGTATTTTTATGTGAAAGTAGGTATAAAAGTCTTTTGGGTGTACATTGGGCTTACCTATCGTACGGCTGGCTGAAGTGATCACTTTACACGATGTAACGTTCGCCATTTCCACTCATGATAAAATATACCATGTCTACTAATTTTTGGAAGCTGTATATATATTTAAATTATATTACCAGGCTTTGCATGTGAGATGTAACCATCCTCCACGCGGCCTGCACCAAAGCTTTTTCATTCCCCCTAAATGCCCCCAGATGTCGCTAATGTCGCTAATGAGACCTTTATAGTTGATTACGGAATTTTTTATAGCAATACACTTTATCTGTGTAATGAAATTCATCCGAATTACTGGCATTATTTAGCATTATTTAGCATTATTTAGTTATATATTTAGTTCAAGAAGTACACATTCACATGGTGATAATAAAAATCCCATTCAAATATAGATTTAATTACTAGATATTCATAATAGATAATTAACTCTGACTGTTTACTTCAGAATTCATATTTTACATAATAACATCAGACAGATGAAAAAACACCAATATTTCTAAAAATCTTCACTAAAATCCACTTTACAGTTATTAGAAATTAGCATTTATATATTATTACTCCCCTTCTTTTAACTCGTAGCGTCTGCTTGCCTGCTTGTCTGACGAAAAAACTTTGGATCGATTTTTTACCCTTTTCCCGTGATCAAATCGAGCTGAAACTTTGCAGGCAGACTCGTGGCGACTATAAAAATGATCTAAAAAAATTTAATAATTTTGAATTTTTAGAAATTTTAATGGTTTTTTCAAATTAGAATCATTCTTTGTGAGTAATTAGCCCGATGCGTGATAAACACGAAACCTGATTCAAAGCAAAAGGGAGTATTGTAAAAACTTGGTTTTTATGGGTTAGTTTTTTTATATTATTTTGAAGTAAAGAACATTTTGGGTTTTGCGTACATTTGATTATTCCATTTTTAAACAAAAGTGCTAATATCTCTGTTTGAGTTTTTTGTGGCTGACTGCTTTCTGCATAACTATATTCAATTATTCAACACACAAACACAAACTAGGACTAAAATTAAGTTCACCAAAAGCATTTATATTATTTAATAACATAAGCGTTTAGCCCCACTCGTTTGGTCTGCATTTTAATTAACAAACATAGTCAGGATTTCCCCGAGACAAATGGCCAACCGTGTGACGCTTAATCTAGAATTTACCGTGGTAACATCATTTTCTATGTAAGTACAAAGATAATAAATGTTTGTTGTCAAAATATATAATTCTCTTTATAACAATATCCGTCACAAATAATAACAGAGGCACAATTAATAAAGAGGTATAGTATTGTAACGAGGCGAAAAAGAATTGCGCACTTCTGTCACATGTCACAACAAAACTATCAAAGATTCCAGAAAGACCTATTTCCGATAAGCTTCGCAAAGTTTGTTGTACAGCGTCATTTCACATCAAACCACACTTTAAATTTGAAATCAATATATATATATATATATATATAAAGAAACCCGTGTTTCCCTACCCGCCAAGTTTTCTCCACAACCAGCCTCAACCACCCACCGGTGGTTATGGTGGTGAATAGCTCTTGGTGTCACATCGAAAATATGCGAGTTTGATGGCGGTGGCTGTGCGTGGGTGGGAGTGGGTGACGAAAATGTGCTTTCTACCACATTTTTTTGTTATGGAAAGGCCGCAAATGCTTCAGATTGTTTCAAAATAGGCGCGCTGACTGCGTCGGTGAGTCCAGAGGGTTCCGGAAAAACCTGCTCTAGAAGTAGAAGGTTCTAGAAAATCCCCGAAAGTTCTATGAGGTTCTAAACTGAGTAACGGAAGGTGTCGGTGTGTCTAGAAGGTTTCTGTACATTCAAATTTCTTGAAAGTTCTGGAAGGATAATGTTTTAGATGGTTCGTGAAGCCGCGCTAGTAACACAGCTAGTAACTCTTTAATGCTAGAATAATTGAAGATTCAAAAACGAAACATCACTTAAATAGAACAAAATTTAAACTGATTAGTGATATGAGATCGATTTGAATCGAAACTGTTTTATTTTAAAATATCAAAACAATACCAGCTGTCACTAGCGGGGGAAGTTTCATGTGCAAGCGAACTTAAGTATACTTACCGGGTAACTAATGTTTTTAATGCATTGATACTGGGCCGGTGCCGCACATTGGTTAGCTCTACAAGTCACATGTACGCACGGTAGTTTGAATTAGCGAAGGGAAAAACTACAATTCAAAATGAAGACTACAACACACACACGTTCATCAGTTTGAAGACTATAAAGTGTACACTACAATTGTATTAAAAACTACTTGAAGTGAAGTAATTGTAGTACTACGAAATGAAGTGAAGTAAATGAAGTGAAGTAATTGAAGTGAAGTAAATGAAGTGAAGTAATTTAAGTGAAGTAATGAAGTAATTGTAATATTAATGAAGTGAAGAAATGAAATGAAGTAATTTTAGTACTAGTGAAGTAAATTTTTAAATGAAGTGAAGTATTTTTTTCAAACCATGGGGGGGGGGGTTATTACAGTTTCCAGAGATTTCTT
>JADDOH010016513.1:0-23544 GCA_016648135.1 Agrypnia vestita
TTGAGAAATGCTGTCTGGAGAAACGAACATATGCTCAAGGAGAGCAAAGTGAAGATATACAAGACCTGTGTTCGCCCAATCATGACGTACGAGACAAGGGCTGACACTACCAGAACAAAAAATCTCCTAAGAACAACTGAGATGAAGACTCTCCGACCCATCGCGGGACTGATAATCCGAGACCGAGTGAGGAATTCCGAAATACGAAGGACTTGTGACGTCGAGGATATTGTCCGATGGGGAAGATCTAGAAGACGTTACTGGAGAGATCATGTGGAGAGAGCTTGTACTGAGAGAGTAGTGAGCAAAGCAGCGAACAAGCTGCCGTCTGGTACCAGACTCCCAGGAAGACCGCATAAAAGATGGCGAGATGGCTGGACATCTGTATCCCAGGAACAGGCTCCGAGCAATGACAGAACGCAGTCCTAGATGAAGCAGAAGAAGAAGAAGAAGCTTTACACACCGTTTATTAATGTATTCTTCAATTAGAATAAGTTTATTTCTAAGCAGCCGGTATCACGAGCAGCAAAGATCGCCGGGCCATGATAGGAAATTGTTTTTTCATCAGATAAAATTTGTTGCGCAACAAAATAAGAAGTTTTAATTGCACGGCGTAATTGAGAAGACTGCCGTTTGGAACGGTCATTTTTAATTAATTCTCTGACAGGGCGCCAGAGAGTTTTTTTACGTACATATTTAGCAGATCGTTAAAATATGAATTACACAGAAAATAATGATATAATTATTCTGAAGACAGTGAATGAGAGGAAGTTTTTTATTATTTTTTATATACTTTTATCTTTCAGTTGATGTGCTCGTGGTGGCACCCCGACAATTGCATGCAGTACAACTAAACAATACTACAAAATAAAAAATAATGAAAAAAAATAACCTAACCTAACCAATAGCCCTCTCATAATTGTGGATTTTAGTAAAAAAAATCAAATTCGAATTATAAAGAGTTTTTTTTTAATTATTATTTATTATTAAATTTATACATAGGTATTTTCTATTGTTATAGATCGTGCCAAGCCTTGTACAGCTTGTCGGCACGTTTTTTTTCCATTTTCTTGCATAAGTACATTGCATATTTAGTTATAGGTATAATTTACAAAGGATAAAACATATATAAAAAATAATAATATTATATGAACATAACAAAACTTTAAAAAAAACTTGGTAGTGAGACTAGATATCAGATAATATATAAAAATGTAAAAAGTAAAAGATAATAATATCATATGAAAATAACAAAACTTAAATATAAACTTAGTTATGAGATCGAGATTACAAAAAAACAGAACATCAATATGAATCATTGGCATCAAGATGCATAAAAAATCATGGAACAGCTCAAAGTAAAAATAAAAAGGCATTGAGGCCAACAATATGAGGCGTGTGACTCGTCTAGATTTCCATTAAGCAGTTCCATCCAGTTAAAATTATGATTTTTTTAATGTAAGTTATATTCACAAAACGTTGCATTTAGTTATGATTCACTTTCCAGCTTTATGAAATACTAATATATAACAAAGCTGGTGTAAATTGGATGAATTAGGATTTTGAAATATTGAGCATCTTCGTACAAACGAGAAAGAAAGCAAAGGTACACAACGAGACTAAGAATGTGCGGTTCATTTGCCTCCTACAGCCACGGTCCCGTGACAATACGGTGAAGTAGAAGTCTACTCTGTAATGACGACTTAAACTTGAAGCTCAGACAGAGATTGATCAAATGCTATGTATGGTCAGTTCTTTACGGTGTTAAAGCATGAAGGTGACTACTCTAAATCGCTTCGAGGCGTTCGAAATGTGGATACATCGTAAAATGTTAAGGATATCTTGGACTGACATAACTAGTAATGTTGAAGTTTTACGTAGAGCAAATACAAACAGACAGTTACTCAACACAGTGAAGCTCCGTAAAATTTCATATTTTGGTCATATAATGAGAGGTGAAACATACTCCATCCTTCAGCTCGTCATGAAGGGGAAGATTGAGGGTCGCAGAGGGGTCGGAAGGAGGTGGCATTCCTGGCTTGGAAACATCCGAGAGTGGACCGGGATAAGAAGTGGAAGAGCTGTTCCGCACTGCCCTGGACAGGGAAACTTTCTCCCTGATGATCGCCGACGTCGGGCGGACCCGACAGGGTACATGAAGAAGAAGAAGAAGTAGACCTCTTTCCATTTAAGAAAGACATTGGAATTAGTACGTGTGAGCCGTGCATACGACGCACTTTGTTTCGTTGTGTATTTACGGGTATAAACATGAAAACTGTGCTTCGTATGCACGGCTTACACATACTTATACGATTGTCTTTTTTAAGTGGAAAGAGATCTACTCACCCTTTGCTCCCTTTACAATAGCAGAATAAATATGAAAACGTTTCTGAAACCACAGTTGCGCGATGATGATCATCCCCTTAGCCACTTAATCCCGCTCGTGAGAGGGTTGAACCTTTCGAAAATGTTTTTTGTTTCCTTCCGCGCAACCCCGACGTCCTTAATTCTTATTTAATTAACCCGAACCGATGAACGTCACCGATTAGGGGATTTAAGACAGCGGCCCGGGAGGGTCCTGCATGGACAGCCCTTAAATCACGCCCCTCCTCTTCTTCTGGCCGGCTCCTTTACAATAACCGTTATTCAGGGACTCCACGGACGATGGCCTGGTTATTAATCAGCCGGCACCATTAGTGCGCGATCGTCCGATTTCAAATATCCAACATTTAACTGCGCGGATTACTTCGATTAAGCTCCTATTATAATAAATAGGCCTTTTAATTAGGCTGACCAGGGTTCGATTGTGCCGATTATTCATTGTCGTTCTACAAATAAGTTCGATATCATTCGCATTTTAACAATTCATTAATACGAGGATAATCAAAGAAAAGTCTTCGTGAATATTAATAACGCAGTTTGTAATGTAATTTTATATTTTTAGAAACTTAAAACCCTAATTTTTTTCTCTATATAATTGCCTCCTAGACTCAAGAGTTTACACCATCTTGAGTCATCAAAAAATATATAAAAATTAAACATACAAAATTCGTTTTATTATCATTCATACCTTACATAATATATTCTAAATCAGTTTCTTTCATACTCCATAACAGTTTCCACGAATATGAGAGAACTATTACCAAACTTGTGAAATTAGCTGTTTAGTCTCTTTATTCAACGTCACTCTATACACATCACTTTTTTCTGTTCTTTCTTGTATATGCTTTAGCCTTTATTTTATCTCTATGTTAGCCGTGTTCACATTTAAGTGATGTAAGCATTTAAACTAATTAAATTATAATTGTATTATCTATATCATATTGTGTGTTTTTCATTGTTTGTGAACCATTAAAAAAAAAAAATTATAAAAAGAAACACATTTTTGCATCTGACACAAATTAAAGAGATTTAAAAAAACTGAAACAACATAACATGATCATTATTAAACTTACCTTTCACATATTTTGCACTTAACCTACGAAAAGTAGTGAGACTATTTTACTTATTTCATATTTTTTACATACATTTTTGTGAAAGGTACTCCACTCTGCAAAAATGTACGTGAAAACTAACGCACTTCGATATTAAAGCGATATTATGAATTATTCAACTACTAGTTTCGTTTTGAAAGTGTGAATGTACAATGAACTCCTCAAATATTAAACTGGAAAAGTAATAGTCCTTAAAATAGTTCCATCGTTTCTTAAAGTCTGTACTACACACGATAATACACCACGCAGAAGAAAGACATTATGCTTATAAACCTTTTAAAAAGTTTATTTTCTTCTAGAAAAGTTTCTACGGCGAAGCCAGCTGAGCCTAACTTTTTACCATATTGTTGGGCAAGGTTGAAGGCATAATATCTTATGTTGTTTTTATGGCCAATAATTAATAAATAAGAGACAATAGATCCTTTGTCTTTTAAATAATTCACTGTAAAATGACTGTCGGCAGGGGTTTTAATGGTCTTCGTGGATATGCGGAGACAATTAAGTCCCATACTCTTATGAAATTCTCGCCTCATCCACATTTTTTTTATTTTATTTATTTATTTAAATTATTTTTTTACAAATACAATTTTTTTTACAAGGTAGTGACAGTTACTTATGAATGGAAGTTTCTCTACTACATGAGTGTCATAAACTCGTGTGTAGGATACATTTACAAAGAATTATATGATAAAATGTACATATTCATCAGTAATAGGTACATACTACATATATATAATAATAAGCAAGTAATAATTAAAGTAATAATTAGGTAATAAAAAGTATATAGTATGTAATAAAAATAAAAATTTAATAATTTCTGAAAGTATTTTTTCACGTTTTATTAAAATGATTCATAATTTTCCTCAGTCCTCATTTCAACAGGCAATTCGTTGAACCATTTCACACCTCTGAATGTGTAGTGATGCTGAGCAGTTGTGGTACGTATCACAGGGATGTGTAATTTACCAAATGTTACATTTCTGCTACTTGACAATCTTTGGATCAGCTCGTTATCACTATGAATACCTTTATATAGTTGAACAATGCAATTTTGTAAATGTAAATACATACATCCTCGCTTGAAAACTCGTGCGCGATTGAAGCTCCTTATAAAAAGCAACCTATTGAAGCATATTCCAGTCCTGTTGAACGATATTTTATTTTATTTACGTTATCTTTGAACTCGTTCATTTATAGACGTGAACCAGTTCCACATAGATGAAATACAATTTTTATCTGGCACTAATTTCTGGGTTGTCATTGGTGTACTAAAATAACACATACTTAACTAGTATGTGTTCTTTTAATACACCTAGATGAACTACTGAAGAAAATGTATAAACAATTCTAACAACAAAAGATAACAATGTAAACTGAGTCAGTAGGGGGATAACAACAAAGCAGCGTGCAGATAACAGGATAACCTTGAAAGCAAATAGTAGATTGATGCTTTTGAAATGTGGCATTGGAGACACATGTTACGTATACTGTGGACAGCGATAAGCACAAATGTCTTCATATTATAAAAATTTCAAATCAAAGAGAGACACTTAGAGACTTATCTGAGACAAATCTTACAATTTTTTGGACATTTTGTTAGAAGAGAAGATAACCTGGAGAAACTTGATGTGACAAGCGACTTCAAGAGTCGAAAAAGAAGAGGATCCCTACTCGTTGGACCGGCCAAGTGGAAAAAGCTTCAAGCACTTCTCTGATGACAGCGATTCTCATTCATAAGGGACTGACTTGGATGACGATGATGATGAGAATCATAATTTGGATAAGATCATTTGATAGAATTTATGTGAGTGTGTGTACAAATATGTAGCAATTTATACACTATCACTTGAACATAAGTGACTTGATGGAAGTAGAAGAAGTGAGGCGAAGTGGTACTGCTTGTCTGAATAAGAGACAGAATTAATGTGACATAGGCATCTCCAGTATCATCACTTATCATATTTCAAATATATTATAGATGTCTCACTGAGACGAAATTAAATTTTTTATGTAAAAGTAGGTATGCAAGTCTTTAGGTGATCATTGCTCTTACGACCTATCATACGGCTGGCTTAAGTGATCACTTTACACAATGTAACGTTCACATTTCCACCCATGATAGAATACCAAGTCAGTCAAATTTTTGTTGTATATTGTGACAATCATTAGCGGGACCTGCATCCGAAGCTTTTTCATTCCTCTTAATTAATCACAGAGGTCACTTGTATAATGAGAATCCTCCAAATTATTTGCTTTACACTAGAATACGCCTTAAATATCATTTCAATATTTAAAGCTCATTTTTACTGACTAGTATTTTCATTCAGAATATTTTGAGTTTGTCCAAATTTTTCAGTACTCTATTTTGTCACAGGGACATCATTAATCAAGATATATTATACATGTTTCATAGAGACGAAATTATATTTTTTATGGGAAAGAAGTCTTTGAGTGTTCATAGGGCTTACGACCTATGACAAATTACAGTAGGGTTCTGAATTTTTTTTTTTCATTTTCGGCAAGGACGTTATCACATAAAAAAACCCTGTCATCCTATTGGATAAGCTTTGCACTGCTTTGTGTGACGGAGTGGCTGGCACTGCCTGACACGACCACGTAAACACGAAATTTCTCTGAAAAAAGCGAACGTGGCAGGCTTGTGACGTCACCCGAGGCGCTCTGTAAATATTTCTTCATTAGCAATTTCTCTCCGCGGCAAAAAACGGCGGAAATCAAGAAATACACTAAATCTTTTCCAACCTTTGACACAATAATATACGCGAATTACATTTTCTCGCCGAACAACATTATCCCGTATTTTATTCAGAGCACGTCTGTGGCGGTTAAAATATTCACCATCACACCGTGTACAGACAGTTTCTCGGTAAAGTAATTCCCTTAAATAATTTTGTTCTTTATTGCTGCTGACGACCCAACCCGCCAGGGCTGCCATCTGCAGACCACACATCGAACAAACTAAAAAAAAAACTAACCCATAAAAACCAAGTTGTTATTATACTCCCTTTCTTTGTAAAATATAACAACAATTAAAGACGAATTAAAACATATAAACATATAGCTTTGATAAGACACTTCATGCTTTGAAGATTAAATTCTAAAATCATTTGTCAGTCAATTTAGATTTTCGACATTCGTAGTGAAGTACCTATTATGTACACCGACAAAGTAATTCAAATTTAGAAAATATTCCGCGACGTTATCGGGCCGCTATACTAGTAATCAAACTTTTCTAATGATTCCAATTTAAAAATACATTAAAATTTCTAAAAATACAAAATTATAATATAATTATTAATTTTTTTAGCGAAAATTTGATAGATCTTCTTGATCGTCGCCACGAGTCTACTTGCCAAGTTTCAGCTCGATTGGATCACGGAAAGGATTAAAAATCGATCCAAAGTTTTTTCACCCGGCAAGCCGGCAAGCAAGCAAGCAAGCAGACGCCACGAGTTAATATAAAGGGAGTAAAAATCACATATGGTATTGAAATTTATCTCAACGGGTCTCATACTATCGACACAAGCCGTATGTATTCAGGCTCTTGACTCACGATAGAAGTAGAATTCAATCAGGCTTTAAGTATTAAAATAATTGATTTTTACCAAACGGGAATTATCTTTTGGGGTGTATACAGTTCTCAAGCGATTCAATAACCTTCCATCCACTCTAATTTCGAAATGTTATAGATCTCCTCTCTTTAGTAATGTGATGAGAGGTATTAAAAATACTACATAAAGTACCTTTGCCGTGTCCGTCAGTAGTTTTAATGGTCAGATTTATGAAACGACTCTATTAAAATATTTTACGTCCAGTGCAGTAAACTTTATAGATTCTTATTTATATCACGCATAAAAGATTTCTTAAAAGTATTTTATCGCTCGGTGAAGGCTCCGTCTCATCATGATAATGAAAACATGAGGTATATTTAGGATCTGCACCGGTATTTAATCAATATGTTCTTAAATAAGCAAAAACAAAGTGAAATAAACCTTCTTCTTTGACTATTAAAATTTATCATGATAATATTTAGTTAGTGTAGCATTTTACGTCATTGCATCTTCATTTTCTCATTTGTTTTCGTCATCTATTGTTTCTCAATACTGACTGTAGTTATTTGAACGCTATTATTACCTTTCTAATTATTTCCTCCGCGGACTAAGACACTATCAATAGCTCTGTCTTCTTAATTATTAGAAGTTTATTTGCCATGCCTTGGTCTTTTACGTTAAGCCAACTTTATCTATTATACTCCTTCTTCAGTTACCAACATAGCTGAGAAAAAAGATTTGACAGACTATCTACCGTCTAGGCAATCTTCGACTGCCTGTGTTTTTTCAAGAACCTCGTCTTAATGGTTTCCTTAGTGCACCACATCCCCACGGTGTTTTCATCATTGTACCTCTAGACTTTTCTTTTTGCATACTCTGAGATTTTACGGTTCTACCCCAAGGTCTATTCGAGCATCATTCATTTTTCCGTGATGTCTTTTTGCAAATGTTATAATTTAGAGCATTCTTTTATGGCTCTTCTCCTTTTATTTTCTGTTTCACAATTGTCTTTTTCAATTAAATATAATCTATCATTAGGTGTTACGATTTGTATGGGAGTTGAGATACCGGGGCACTGTAGTTTCTAATGAAGTTAAGGAGTAAACCAATAAGGCAGCAGTGATATCCGGCTGCTTAAAGGAGACAGTATGGAGGAACAAGCACATTCGCACAGATAGCATAGCCCGAATCTACGAAACCTGTGGACCCATTATGACTATATAGAAACTAAGGCTGATACAGTTAGGACCAAAAGCCTTATTCGGACGTCTGATATGAGAGTACTGCGTATTATAGTAGGAAGGACTCTCAGGACATAGTCAGAAGCTCTGAAATAAGAGCAATTGTCAAACAGAAGATATTGTAAGGTGGGGTAGGAAGAGACGGCCTTACTTGAGAGGGATATAATGGATATTACATGAATTCCCCATGTGGTCGCCCACAATGTACCATGGGACACCGCTTGCTAGAAAAGGTCTAATAATGCTTCCTTTCTCAAGAGAACAGTTCCCGCTCAGTAACAAATCTATAATCTAGAACAAGATGAAAAAGATGATCGTAGATGAATAACTCACTACGCTTTTATATTTGTTTCTAGTACATTAATCTGTAAACCCGTCCACTATCACGAATTCGCAAATGCTGACTTCATTGATGGCTATTATGTTTGATCTAAAAGAATTGTAGCTCCTTCTACAAATTTATTCATTTTATTTATTTATTTATTATTCACGGAAGACCAACAGCACAACAAAGAAGAATAGAAAACATTAATATAATATAGAGTGCCAATTATAGGTCTCCACTTTTAGAAATATGTTAATAATGATAAATATGTTATGAAATAAACTTAGGCATGTTAAGAATAATATAACAAGAATGAATCAAAATTTAAACAAAAGATAAAGAGGCTTAATTATTAGCAGAAAAACTTAGGCATGTCAAGAATAATACTACAAGAATGAATAAAAAAATTTAAACAAGAGAAAAAGAGACTTAATTAGCAAGCAGAAAAATGTAGGCATAAATGCACAACATAACTGTACAAGGCTTGCGTACAATGAATGATTGGTTGCAACGTGGCACCCACAAGTTCAGTCGTGTGAACCCTAAAATCCGGAGGATTTTTTAAAGTTTATTTTATAACGTTATTACAAATTTACGTGTTCATTGTCTCGTTAACAAAGAAAGGAGGAATTTATCAAAGGACGGACCGACAAAAAAAGGAAAGACAGAAAATACTCAATTTATTTTCTTTTGTTAATCGTAACAAATAAATTTCTGGCATCAAAATCTTGCCCAGCGATCATTAAGCGGGAAAAACGAGATAATACAATTATTTATATTTTCCATACTAAAATTATTGTATTGCACATTTCACAGAAAATTTCATACACAAAGAAAAAAAAATGAACCATTTTTAAACTTAAATAACATTCATCACACATTTTTCTAGCCTGGCACAGTACAATACATATTATATGTTACATATTTCGTAAAACTACTTTGCAATAATGTTGTAAAATTTAATTGATAAATATAGTAAAATATTTTAATATATATTAAGGTAATAATACTGAGTATAAAAATATACCTTTAATTTTTAATTGAAGAATAGTGACACATTTATGAACAAAATAGGTGTTATTAAGTAGTAATCGCAAATAATTTTTTCAATATTGAAAATGTACTTTTTTTTGTACCTATACAACCTATTATCGGCCAAAATCCTCCGAATTCAAATGTCTTAATATTAAACCTTCTTACCCACTGCAGTGTACATGTACAGAAAATGTTTCAGGTTTGATACTATAATGTAAGTCTGGCAGTCGCTGGCTCTGTCTAATATTGATAGTTAGATTTTTCGTATTTAAAAAATAATGAAAATCTTATACATTTTTATAATATAGTACAAACTAAGCTTTGAACTCAATAGGTGTGTGGACCTAATGAGTTATTTTGCCACTACTGTAGTCTGCTCTAAGTCTAATTATGACGTGTTATAATCAACATGTGTACGCTACAATGTTTAGTTTTGTCCCCTAGCGGCAGTTACACAAAGCAATTTGTGCCTACCGTACCAGAAAAAGTGGATTGCTCTAAAAATGAAAAATATATGTTAATCAATCAATAACTGAGACTTAAAGATAAGGTCGATATATTCACGGAAATATCCAAGACCAATATAGCGTAATTGGATAACGTGCCTGCCCCGGATAGGAGGAGATCCGTGGTTCGAACCCCGGTAGCAGCCAAATATTTTTTCGTGGATTTCATTTTTCTGTATGTCTTTCTAATTGATTAATAAATTTGGTTTTAAATATTTCGTTTAAAAGCATATTTTAAAACTACGTAAACTTCTGTACGAAGGTTACGACCAATCGAAACTAATCGACTAATATATAGTAATAGGTGGTTTAAGACTAATTATTTTATTTTATTTTTAAATATAAATATAATTTCAAGCCACAAAGATTTTTCTTGCCTTGAAAATATTAATACAACCGTATCAATTAATAATACGAGTATGCATTTAAAATGTTTGGATAGTACCTATTGAAGATTTATTTCAGTTTCAAATACACCTATGTGAGGCCATTTATTAACATAATTCGTTATACTGGCGCAATAAATCACGTATTACAAAACATCACTAATGAGATTGCGAAGCGATAGATGTGCGATACAATAATTCAATTATTATTCGCTCTGATGTATCACTATTCACTACTAGCGGGGCAAATTAATTGCTGATGTGTCCTGAACACATCCGGAATGCCCCTTTTTATAGCCGCTACGTGGCTTTAAAAAGGGAATATGACCTGACAATTCTCTTTGTTACAAGTAGTAGTGGAAGGTTCAACGGCTGTCCGTAACTCAGCGACCCGTAACATCCTTTACAAAATGATTCCGCTATTTAACAAAATACTAGCTGTAACCCGTCAAAAATGACGTGTCGCTCCTAAGGAATAAGTATTTATTTATTTATCTATACTAATATTACAAAGAGGAAAGATTTGATTGTGTGTTTGAATTGAATAGGCTCCGAAACTATTGGACCGATTTAAAAAATTCTTTCACATTCAGAATCGTACATTATCCCTGATGAACATAGGCTATAGAATATTTTCAAAAATGTTAGGGATCCGTATGAAAACTTCGATAATGTAATCCACGTGTGAAAAAATTACCAAAAAAACCTTATATGTATTGTGTACGCTGCGGAAAGTATTGCCAATACAGCAAAGTAATGTACTACAGTTTTATTTACATTACATTAATATCTACAAAAAAGTCTGGGATACCATATATCTAAGTATTACAGTTATGTTACAATAACATATGTTAACATTAGATGGAAACATTGTTTTTTAGAGAATAGCGGACCCTTTGTTTTCCCTCACAAACTTATTTTTTACTTAATAATAATGGTATGACCAGCTAGTATAAAAAATAAATTAAGAAAATACTTTAAATAAAATAGGAAAAAAATGAAAAAAACTTTTTATCTAAAAAAAATAAAAATAAATTACATAAAAAAAGAAGAAAAACTTTTTTAAGAAAATGGGAAAAAAATTACTATAAAGTTACGGACGTTACATGAAGTTACGGGGATAGATAGACAGACATACGGTCGGGCGAACGGACAGACAGACAATGAAATAACGGAGCTGGTCCACATTAATTTACAAGTAGTATCCTGCCTTGATTATGAGTCGAAAATGTTCAAGCAACCAATATCAATAGTTATGGAGTTATAATAATAATAATGTGTTTATTCCAGCGTAACCAGGTTATTAGTGCAAGGCCTGGTCCGCCATACAGATTGCAAATTACATTTATGCAATATCAAATTTTGCATCTCTTTTTCTTCTGACTTCATATTTTCTTCATACTTTTCATATTTCTGACTTATATTTTACAAAACCTTGAGCTATCTTTACTATCGTTTACCAAAAATTCATTCATTTCGATGCAACGCAAGTTAAGTAAAATAATAAGAACGCTACAGAAGCTCCAATAGGATTTTTTTTCAATTAGAATCGGAAGGTTTTTATCATTTTATTTGACTTATTAAATGGAATGATTTTTTCAAATTCGATACATGTTACGGTAACGATAATCCAAAGTTGTACAAAAAATAAGTCAGAAATGTTGGGAAAAAAACTTTGGTGTCACATATCTCAATAACTATTGATAGGTCAGGGTCGCTTGAACATTTTCAACTCATAATTAAAGCAGGAATCTACTTGTTAAATATTTTGGTCCAGCTCTGTTCCACTCTGTGTATTGAATTCACCGATAAATAGATTACACTGACATGGTAATGAATATGTTAATGTCAGATATATCCTCAGATTATGTATAGTATATATATATATATATGTATATATATATATATATAGATATATATATATAATATAATATATATATATTATATATATATATATATATATATTAACATAATATATATAATAATAATATAATAATCGATTGGGTAGCTTGTTGGTATAGTGGTCATGACTCTGGCCTAGTGATCTGGTGGTTGACGGTTCGAGGTTCGAGTTGTTATGTACCTCATTATATTTTATACTTCATTATTATTTGAGCCATCTGATAGCGTTAGTGACGGACATTGTTACGGAGAGAATTATACTTTTATGTCCCTCATTTTACACACCTCATCATTATTTTATGCCGCCTGGTAATATTAGTGACGGACATTGTTACATAGAGAATTTTGAACAATGATTAATGCGAATAACATATATGATAAAGTAATGGATGTATTTATGATTTTTAATTTTCATTTAATCGAAATATTAAACAAAAAAACTAAACATGTATTTAAAAAAATCTAATAAGGCATTTTATTAAAGTACAACGTCGTTGTTTACATTTTATTAACGATTTTGAAATCATACCTACTTATTTTGAATGAGCTTTTGGATACTAACTAAGTTGTGAACGGACATTCGTAATTATTATTATTTGGGGATACCTGGGAATTTGGATGCTAGCTACATTTAATTAATGTTTTTGTGATTTCGGCGTAGTACTGATTTAGGGGCACCACCCCATTTCGTAATGCCACGCTCTGTCAAAGGTTGAAGATGTGCCTTGTAAACCATTCATTGAATCATTATAATAGCACGAAAATGGTTGCTGTCTCTAAATGGTAGTGAATGTGACGTTTCTCCATAAGCTCGCCTCATTTATCAATAGAAAACCCCGTATTTAAGAGCATTGTTCGGTTAGTGTTATGCCTTGTATCGTATTGCTGAGTTGTTTATAGATCATTAAAAATAAAATTAATATGGATTTAATAATAAATGTTGTCATCAATTTGGGTGCCGGCAATTAAAGATACCACAAACTTTATGGATCAAAAGCCTACGTCCTGCAGCGGAAATTTGACGCCAGGCAAGTTAAAGACAACGCTTTGTATAAGGACGATGTATGATTAAGATGTAATGTATAAATAATTTAAAGTTGGTGCAATTATTTTTAACAATTATTGTAATGTATCTGGATTAAGGTCTGTTGGAATGAATGAGAGAGACAATGGATACAAATAGGGAGATACCATTTTGACGCGCTCTCTTACAACTCAACTACCATGTCAGTAACAACTTGTAAGCTATTTGAACACTGTAATAAAAAATCTAACATCGAGTTATTTTGGATCCCCGAATTCCTTAAAGATTCTCCTCCTAAAGTTAAAGGACAAGAACATCTCAATTATGAATAAAACACTGTTAAAAACTAGATTCAAATAACATAAAAGGTGCCTTACTGATAATAAATTTTCAGAATATACTAACCATATATAAAAAGCAACAACAAATTCAACAATACAAATAAACTCGTACGTATCCTACAATACATGAACAGATATAGGAACTAAAAAAAGTAATATAAAAATATTTGAAATTCATTAATACCTAAGTATGCAAAATAACATGATGAATAATTAAATACAATCCTCCTTTTCACTCCTTCCCCCAATATCCCCTCTCTCACACCACCTGGATACCCCTCCACATCCACTGAACTCGTGACCCATATACCAGACATTCACTCCCACACACTTCAAGTAGGAAACATGTTGATCTGTTTGCACAATCTGAGACAATGGTTTGACCAGTCTTGTATAGTGTTTTTCCGGGCAACAGTTAACAAAATGATTATAGCCAATGTCCATTAAACGAATATAGTGCGATAATAAGGTAATAATAATTTGATAATGTAGAAAGTATGAATGAAAAAAATATGATAAGAAAGATTATGTCTCAAGTATTGATGACCCTATAAATGGAGGACGTCCATGGAAGATTTGACGTGACCAAATTACCCAAAGACGAGCTTGATTGAGAAGATATACATGATGTCTCGTGGCTAGTATCAAAAACCTCAGGAGAATCTTCTTCATTAAATTTTGAATAGAAATATTTTTTAAACTTTTGGTGAAAAATCGATATTACACCAAAATGATTTTTTCTATTCACTATAATTTCCTGTAGTGATAGTCCAACGTTTCACAGAAAATAAGCCAGAAATATTGAAGAAAAAATGCAAATTTTGATGTCATTTATAAATATATAAATATGAGTTGATTCTATACTTATCATCTAATGACTTCCCTTCGGGTTATGATTGTTGTCCTTCTACCAATTTTCTTTGCGTATTTTATAACATCTTCTTATCTGTTCTCTTATCAACATACATATTTATATTCCTGCCTTTTCATTTCATGTGTAGGGAACTACACATACATATTTCCATGCTCCTCTGTATTACTGTGTCTTACTAAGTTCTTAACATAGATAGGTCATATTTTGCAGCCAAACATGAGCTCAGGAAGCTCGTGGATGGATTTTACCATATTTCTAATTACGATGTTACTCCAAAACCTTTGAGTGAATGTAACGCTGCTTCACTAACGCAACGGAGCGAGGGTAAAGTCATTAGCGACTGACTTTGGTGACCCTAAAATTGAATTTATAGTGAACAAAATTATTCTCGCTTTTTTTGAGTAATCAAAAAATCATTTTCTCAGAAAACATATTTAATTTATATTCCGGGGAGAAAAAAAATGTTTTAATTTCTCTCCGTGGAGAAATTTTTTTTTTGGCCGTTTTCGGTCGCGGTGTAGAATGTTAATGCCATCAATCCTCATTCATTGAAATCTGTCGGAATATTTCCATAAACATTTTACAAATAATTTGATATTCGGCCTCCCTTTTGCTTCCGCGCCGCTCCTCTTTCTTTAGAAAAATAAAATTAGAATTTCAAATGGCCGAGGCAGGTTTAATACTAATTGGAACACTCCGCCCGCCCACATTCATCTTCGCCCTCGAGCTTCCGGCCTTCTTTTATTATTTTTCTTTCTTCCATCTTCCTTTTCCCTTCGATCTGAATTAAATCGGCGATAATCTTGTTCAAATCTTTTTTGATGTTTGTAGCATTACCTTTGTGGTTGGACAAAAGTATTGATTTTAAACAAGCTTTCAATTTTTTATATTCCCCTTTGATTGATTTGACGTTCACCAATTTTGATACTTTAGAACGGACACCAACTAATCCATACTATAAAATATTATAATATATATCTGGTTATCCTAACATCATTATCACCAACTTATTATACTACACTTGAAGATTAAGCTAAGATATACATAAAAAATACTAGATCAGAGACTATCTTTCTACCACTACATCTTCAGTCTATTTGCGGCTATTTCTGGACAGAGGCTTCCCTCTTTGCCTTCCACGATCTTCCATTTGTACGCTTTTCTCCCTCCCGATGCAGACCAGCCCGTCTGTGGGCTACCCTATCGCTACTTCTTCTGCTCAGCCATGGATGCCCTTTACAGAATTTCCAAAGCTTTTACCATTTTAGCATTTACATCATTCATATTCAGCAAAATCTTACTTAACAATTCTTAACAACCATTTAATTTTATTTTAGTTACTTATTTTTATTTTGATAGCTTGCTTGTGTAGGGTATCAATTACTTTTTTACTCATTTTTTCAATGGTAATTTTCACCGTATGTACATACAAATAAACCAATGAACCTTGATTTTTCTCTGACGCACACACTTTTTTTTCATTCGAGGAAATTCCCATTGCTTTTTCCATGTTTTTTTAAATAAGAACTATAAAAATATATTGTAGTAGCATAAAAATAAGATTATAAATTATTTTTGACATCTCTCAGATTTCATATTTAAATTCACTTCCCAATGGTGGGAAGGATATTCCTGGACCAGCTCAGTTGGCAACATTGCTCAATCTTCAGGGTAGTTCTGGTTCACGAGTGTGTTTGGTGGGTATCGGGAAGTAAATGAAAGAAAAATGTTGAGTACAATTTTTTGTAGTACAAAAGAACAGGTTTTTGTAAATGGTACAGTTGTAAATACAAGAAAAATGACACTACATTTTCTCATCAATAGTTGTAAATACAAGAAAAATGACACTACATATTCTCATCAATGCTTAAAATCCTAGTGGGTTGCAACCGCTTTAAAAATTTTGTAACCTATAGTTAATCTGCTTAAAATTAATTTATATTTAAATTCTTAACAATTGTTTTACTTCAAGCAATGTACAGGTTAAGACAGAACGCAGGACACTAGAGGGAGTCAGATGTGAAGTCAGAGTACTTTTAGTAGTTCAGAGTACAGATGTACTTTTCTCTTGTTATTTGGGGGGGATGGCCACTCTTTGACTTTGCACATAAAAAGGGGTGATAACACGAGAAACAGTGGTTTTTTTTCTCTTACTTGACTTGGAGAGAGCCGCCCTTTGCCAAGGTCGGCGTTGGCCGGCTGGTGTTCGGGAGACTCGTCAGTAACAGCTGTATTTATTGTACGATTGTACATTGACCTCGATCTTATAGTACAAATTTGTTGTTAAACTTTTGGAATTTGTTGTTAAACGCAGGAAAACTTTTACAAATTCACTGGTTGGCGACGCCTTTTATTAATTATGATAAACAACTGTATTTATTGAACGATTATACATGGACATCGATCTTATAGTACAAATTAGTTGTTAACCGTTGGAAATCTTTTACAAATTCACTGGTTGACGGCGCCTTTTATTAATTATGATAAACAACTGTATTTATTGAACGATTGTACATGGACCTCGATCTTATAGTACAAATTCCTTGTTAACCGTTGGAAAACTTTTACAAATTCACTGGTTGACGGCGCCTTTTATTAATTATGATAAACAACTGTATTTATTGAACGATTGTACATGGACCTCGATCTTATAGTACAAATTCCTTGTTAACCGTTGGAAAACTTTTACAAATTCACTGGTTGACGGCGCCTTTTATTAATTATGATAAACAACTGTATTTATTGAACGATTGTACATGGACCTCGATCTTATAGTACAAATTCGTTGTTAACCGTTGGAAAACTTTTACAAATTCACTGGTTGACGGCGCCTTTTATTAATTATGATAAACAACTGTATTTATTGAACGATTGTACATGGACCTCGATCTTATAGTACAAATTCCTTGTTAACCGTTGGAAAACTTTTACAAATTCACTGGTTGACGGCGCCTTTTATTAATTATGATAAACAACTGTATTTATTGAACGATTGTACATGGACCTCGATCTTATAGTACAAATTCCTTGTTAACCGTTGGAAAACTTTTTCAAATTCACTGGTTGGCGACGCCTTTTATTAATTATGATAAACAACTGTATTTATTGAACGATTATACATGGACATCGATCTTATAGTACAAATTCGTTGTTAACCGTTGGAAAACCTTTACAAATTCACTCAATTATTAAATAAAATCACAATATCGGCGTTTAAAACACTATTTCCGTGATTATTTTAACCTTTTACTCAGCGGCGACGGCGGCCATTTAAAACTTGTGCGATTTCGCCGGCTATACGCAATAAACGCTGGAACCATCCACACAACACGGAAGCTTACTTGCCGCGAGACATTTTACACATTCGTACACATAATATCAATAACCATGCAAATCCTGCGTCAATTTCCGGACTATTTACACGACAAAACCCGAGCGGTGTCCTTTTGCGATTGACACCGATGACAGCCCCGTAAAAAGATGCGTTCCGCGGAGCGCGCCCATGCAGCAGCGCCGCCTGGCGTTAAAAAAAAGGCACATGGCAGTAGCGGAATTCCGAATCATTGTCAAAGACACAAATATAGAAATGACATTATTTTCATTCGTACCATTACATCTTAACCGTTATGAATAAAATACCTACTTTTTTTCACTAATTTATTATTGTTGTCCATGTTTGTGCTTCATACGGATAGAATATACATTTCTATTCGTACGAAACACAAACAGCGCAAACACGAAGCACTAACCACAATTCCTCAGAAAGTAAAATTTCTGAGGGGTTATGGTATCTTATTGGTTTTTAATACAAGGCTGGGGTTATTATACTCATTATACTCATCCCAATTGACGAATTTTGAACAGCTCATTATTTTAACAACATTTAATGTATTTCCTTATAATGTTTCTTTAAATGGCCCAAGATTATTATTAAAACGTTTTTAAGTTGGTATATTAAGGGACCCACTCATCATGTACAAACTGTACTGTCAACATTGACACTAGTAAAAATAATATTATAATTTGTATAACAACGTTTAAAACTCTGACCAATTTAATTGATTTTTTCCTTGCCAGGTCAAAGTCACAATGCAGAATATAGTTTCTTCTCTCTTGGAACTCCGTCGTCCTCTGGATTGCGAAGATTTGCGGAGAGAGGAGATCTAAGAGGACTGGCAATATCAGAAAAGGATGAAGGGATTTTCGATCAGTTCACTGCCGATGGTATCAAAAAAGGACAAGGACGCACGCAGCAGGAGATATTTGTAGATGGAAATCATTCCTTGGTTAGTAAATGTAATAAAATCATTAAATAGGACCATTCCTTGAATCTCTCCGAGTCGAAATTAATAAATAAGATGTATTAGAAATAGCTAATTTACTCAATCGGAGGAAGGATTGTGTTTCGTGACCGCCGGCAGCCGGGCGCCGATAGAAATAATTAAGTATGATTGGTCGAAACTGACATTTGATGTATTCTGATCAAATCACCAGCCAGGATTTCAAACCTTACGAAATTCGACTAGTTGACAGTTGGAACTCGGAGTGGCGGTATCTTCTTCTGTTGAAAATTGACATGCTTTTTCGTTTTACGAGTACAGTATACGATGTAGTCGAAGTTTTACAAAGTTATAGCCCTTCCGAATGGGCATATCAATCTGTTCCGAATTTGACGAAGCCGGGAGAATCAAAGATTGTTTGAATGATGCGCCATACACTTGTTTGACAACAAGCGGAGCTCTGTAACACCAGGTAAGAACGGACGATGTAAGTACAATTTTAACTGTGTACGTAGCTAGTTGTTGCAGTGTATATTTCGGGTGTCAAGATCATGTGCTTCATCGGCGGAGATTGAGAAAGAATTTTTTTTTCGCTGTCTCCGACCCGCGTACGGTGGTGGTGATTCCGTTTTTCATCGTACAGATTTCAAGAACTGTTTTTTTGGATTTTCTCTGCAATTCTAGAAGGTAAGATGCCCAGTGGGTTACTCCAAACAAATCTGAAAGAACAGAGAGAATCCCTAGGTAAGAAAGAGGGACATGGCTCCCAATGAACTAGCAGTCACCGAAGGGGAGTCAGGTATCCTGAGGGATACTCAGGGCACCTCTTAAGGCGGTGTACCTCAGACCCTCCGAGGTCATGACTCACCAACACTGTATAAAATTAATCAATCTAGTTGATTATGTTACAGCTACTCTCTTAATTTTGCAGGTGTCGATGGTCTGCCGCATAGTTCCGTCACCAGACTGGTTTGTGGGAGTGGACAGTGTGGACTTGTGCAGTGACGGGGAGTGGGTGGATAACATTACTATTGCTGTGAGTTTACGTATTTCAGTTTTTGATTGCTCTCATTTTTCCATTCACAAAATAAATCACAAAACGTAAGCCTCGTGGGTCATCTAATTATCTAACTTTTGTTATTGCGTGAAAACTTGGCCTCCGTGCGTTGATCGTGAACATCGATAATTTATTATTTTAATTATGCTGTGATCTGTCTCTGGTTGTCATTTTCCTACTTTTCCTTAAGATCCTTTAACGTTCATGAAGCTTTTTAAGCTTCTTTCTTGGTCATGTAACTTTACTTATCTACGCGTAAATCTTTATTCAGTACGTAGCTATTAAATGACACCTGCGTTCGACTCACTGCGCATACGAATGCCAACAATTTCTAATCCTAATTTCTAGCCAAATGGACTAAGAAAAACAATCATTATATCACGAGATTCTAAAAATCGAGAAAAACTGTACATAATGGAAGGTATCAAAGGTTTCCTATTCTACTTTTACACACAATATGTAATTATTCAGAAAAAAACTAGTAGTTGCTCGAAAGTACAGGATTATGCTGGAACATTTGCAAAATGACAAATGATATAAAAACGCATGAATTTCTGTAAAGTATTGGAAGATTCTCGAGCGATTATTAAAATTAGTTAAAATTTCTTTCCACCGCCTCGACTTGTGATAATATTAGGTCCTTACATATGAAATTGGCGTTTAGTATGGGAGGAACATAAAGCCGATTTTTTTTTATTATAATATATTTATTTAATCAAAGTATGTACCATTGCTATCTATGCACTTTTGCCATCTCATAGGTAGTTCATCGATCCCTTTACTAAAAAAACCATTCGGACGGGAATCAATAAAATCTTTGAAGGCGGTTTGGACTGCCCCATCGGAGTTGAATTTTTTCCTTTGCAAGAAGTTATCCAAATTTCGAAAAAAATGGTAATCTGTTGGGGCAAGGTCCGGAGAGTACGGTGGATGTCTTAGACATTCCAATTGAAGCTCCTCTAATTTGGTAGCCGTCTGTTGTGCAGTGTGTGGTCTAGCGTTATCATGAAGCAGCAGTGGCCTAGAGCGATTAACCAGCCTCGGTTGTTTAGCAGCTAGCTTTTCCATCATGGTTTGCAGTTGCTGACAATAGACATCTGCCGTAATCGTCTGGCCAGATTTAAGAAAGCTGTAGTGAACGACACCAGCACTAGTCCACCAAACGCTCACAAGTAACTTTTTTGGAGTCAATTTTCGCTTGGAGCATGGTTTGGCTGGTTCGGCAGGGTTCAGCCATTGCGATGAGCGCTTCCGATTATCGTACAGGATCCACTTTTCATCACAGGTAATGATTCGATTTAAAATCCCTTCATTATTGTGCCGGTTGAGTAATGCAACGCAGCAGTCAACGCGCGTTTGTTGATTTGCTTCACTCAATTCGTGAGGTACCCACCTTTCAAGCTTTTTTCACCTTACCAATTTGCTTCAAGTGGATTAAAACAGTTTTATCACTAACACCGCAGCCTGCAGCTAACTCGGATGTGGTTTGCGATGGATCCGCTTCACAATAGCCTTCAATTCTTCATTATCAACTTTGGTCTCCGGCCGTCCACGGGCTTTGTTCTGCAGTCGAAATTTCCGACGAAAACGTTGGAACCCAAAAACGCACTGTGTTTTTTTTTTGCGGCACCGTCGCCATACACATCATTAATTCTTCGAGCCGTTTCTGCAGCACTGGTGCCACGGTGGAACTCGTACTCGTAAATAACGCGATATTTCAAGTTTTTCATTTTGTAAACTGAGTGACGCAAAGAAAAAAACAAATGAGGAAATAACAAATGAATTATAATTTTCCAAACACAAATACATGAATAAATAGCTGTATAAATTTGGATTTGGAATTCCTAAACAAAGAAAAGATATTTGAGATCAAATTTGCCAGTACGGCAAAACGCCAATTTCATATGTAAGGACCTAATATTTTCACCATATGTGTTTTGACTGCTGCGTGAAAATAGCTGTTTTATAAATAACTATATAAAAATGATATCAACGAACATCAAGATTAAGTTATGAAGTTAGTTACTGTAAAATGTTCAGAGACGAGCCACAAAATTGCTCTTGGGTCTTAAAAATCTGGAATATGCAGAAAGGCTGAGAGTATTGAAACTGCCCACTCTTCAGGAGCGACGAGCAAGAGGTAATCTCATTGAGACATTGAAGATTCTATCGGGCTACTACAATATTTCTAATATGACAGATATGTTTACATTAAACACTGATGTAGGTCTTCGAGGACATCACCTGAAGTTGACCAAGTCTCGGTTCTCGTGCAACCCAAGAAAGCATGCATTAAGCAATAGAGTGGTCAATATGTGGAACAGTTTGCCTGAGGGCGTTGTGTCTGCAGCCAGTGTCAACCAATTTAAGAATAGACTGGATATTCAAATGAGAGACAATGATATGGGCCTATCAGCTGCTGCCTGCACATTATAAATAATAATATAATAATATTATTTGTGACGCCTTTATATCTCTTGAAAAGGTTTTTCTTGCATTGATTTTTGAAATAAAAATATTTATATTATATTAGGTCCTTACATATGAAATTGACGTTTTGCCGTACTGGCAAATTTGATCTCAAATATCTTCTCTTTGGTTAGGAATTCCAAATCCAAATTTATACAGCTATTTACTCATGTATTTGTGTTTTGAAAATTATATTTCATTTGTTTTTTCCTCATTTGTTTTTTCCTCATTTGTTTTTTCCTCAATTGTTTTTTTCTTTGCGTCACTCAGTTTACAAAATGAAAAACTTGAAATATCGCGTTATTTACGAGTACGAGTTCCACCGTGGCACCAGTGCTGCAGAAACGGCTCGAAGGATTAATGATGTGTATGGCGACGGTGCCGCAAAAGAAAACACAGTGCGTTTTTGGTTCCAACGTTTTCGTTCTGGAAATTTCGACCTGCAGAACAAGCCCCGTGGACGGCCGGAGACCAAAGTTGATAATGAAGAATTGAAGGCTATTGTGGAAGCGGATCCATCGCAAACCACATCCGGGTTAGCTGCAGGCTGCGGTGTTAGTGATAAAACTGTTTTAATCCACTTGAAGCAAATTGGTAAGGTGAAAAAGCTTGAAAGTTGGGTACCTCACGAATTGAGTGAAGCAAATCAACAAACGCGCGTTGACTGCTGCGTTGCATTACTCAACCGGCACAATAATGAAGGGATTTTAAATCGAATCATTACCTGTGATGAAAAGTGTATCCTGTACGATAATCGGAAGCGCTCATCGCAATGGCTGAACCCTGCCGAACCAGCCAAACCATGCCCCAAGCGAAAATTGACTCCAAAGAAGTTACTTGTGAGCGTTTGGTGGACTAGTGCTGGTGTCGTTCACTACAGTTTTCTTAAATCTGGCCAGACGATTACGGCAGATGTCTATTGTCAGCAACTGCAAACCATGATGGAAAAGCTAGCTGCTAAACAACCGAGGCTGGTTAATCGCTCTAGGCCACTGCTGCTTCATGATAACGCTAGACCACACACTGCACAACAGACGGCTA